>CM056052.1:533751511-533886511 GCA_029574335.1 Rana kukunoris | reverse complement strand
TGTACAGAGCCGCTCAGACTGGCTCTGCACAGTGTCTGTGAACCAGGGCCATTACTGGCCGTACTGACCACCTATGTGTGATTTGTGCAGTGCTGCTTACAAAGAAGTATCCACCATCTTGCCATTCAAAAACATTTGTGGTATATAAGTGGTTAAAGTACTGTATATCTAAACCCATTTTTCTTAGTTTAGGGTACAGTAGGGGCGATTTAATGATATTATTTCCCTTACTGATACACAATCTCACAAATACTTATCAGGATTCGTATAAAGAAATAAGCAGAAGATAGAGCAAGATCTGAGAACGGTGATCCCCATATAAGGTGGAAGAAGAGAAAGTATCGGAGGTGGTGGAACGGACATCACTACCTTGCTGGCTGCGTTGGTAAGAGCGACTAGTGAAGACAAGATGCAATCATTTGTAGTTTTAAGTTTATCTGTGGCGGACGGCAGATCCTGTTCAAGTGCAGCTTTATGTGTGTAGTGCTTGGAAAGCTCTGCAATGACAAACAGGTAAAAATAAGTATGAGGACATTTCTCGTGAGTAATACACCTGAAGGCAATAACAGCAGAATCTACAGATTATACAGGAAGCACACCATGTGCCAATGAGGAATGACAGATAAAGAATTAAAATGTATCCGTGCCAAGAAATAAAAATGAAAACTACTGTATATACTCAAGTATAAGCTGACCCCAATACAAGCCACCTAATTTTACCACAAAAAACTGGGAAAACGTATTGACTCGAGTATAAGCCTAGGGTGTCCATCTGCATGCCTCAATTTGCCTCACTATGCCCATGCCTGTGCCCATGCCTAGACTGACGTTTAACATGGGAATCTATGATAGGGGTGCCCGGCTTTGAAAAAAAAAAAATTGATGCTCCCCGGCCGTAAGTCCCCCATACAACAAACTTTGCACACTTGTAGAGGAAAAATGGGGCTACATGTGTGCCAAATTGTGGGTTCAGGGTACCTACGAACGGCCAGTACCAGGTCCCCAAATTTACCAGAGAAATTACCGTTTAACATGGGAGTCTATAGAAGGGGTGCCCGGTTTTGAAATCAGTGCTCCCCGACCATAGGTCCCCCGGACAACAAACTTTGCACACTTGTAAAGGAAGAGTGGGGATACCTGTGTACCAATTTTGGGGTCCAGGGGACCTATGGTCGGTACCAGAACCGGGAGATCAGGCGCAAAATGGTGACTCGAGTATAAGCCGAGGGGGGCATTTTCGGCACAAAAAAAAAATTATATACGGTAATATGTAATAATAATAATATAGTTCTATAATCCATGCAAAAAAGTCTATTTGTTCTTGAACTAAAGTTACGCCTCGTACACACGATCATAAATTCCGACAAGAAAACCTCATGGGAAATGTAGTTTAACCTGAGGCCCTCCAGCTGTGGCAGAACTACAAATCCCATCATGCCACTGGTAGTAATTATCACTGCCAGCCTTGCAATGCCTCATGGGAAATGTAGTTTAACCGGAGGCCCTCCAGCTGTGGCAGAACTACAAATCCCATCATGCCACTGGTAGTAATTATCACTGCCAGCCTTGCAATGCCTCATGGGAAATGTAGATCCGCAAACGCTGGAGAGCCCTAGGTTGCCTACCCCAGCTTTAATGCATAAAATGCATTACGATAAAAAGCCTTCTGGCTTTAAAACCACCTAAAGGATCACAGGCTGTATCGAGATTTTTTATTTTTATTTTTTTGTGAAAAAAAAAACATTTTAGGAGTACAGCGGCGATAATGTTTGCGTCCGATTACAGAGAGAAGCGATGAGCGAATAAATGAAGTATTGTTCTAAACATTACCTTTCAATATATCATGAAGTCCATGGAGAGCGCCTGAAATCTGTGCCAGGATGGAGCCATAGTTGGCTCTCAGCAAACCCTCTGGATTTGTGCCTGGAATAATTAGTAAAAATAGATTATTAGGATGGGAATCAGATCATTAATATTGCAGCGCGCCCCTGGAGAAACACTGTATGCTAATGCTGGATTATTACACGCACTCCACACACATCTACTGAGGACGCCAGACACGCGGCACTGGGAGCGCACCATTATTAAAGGGGAGCTCCGGCTTACACAAAGCTTGGTTTGGGACCAGGCCTGCAGTTAGAGGTTTCTGGAGCGTTAGTTTCCAATGGCCTGTTGTGTTGTCCATCTATTCTATATAAATTCTAATTAAAAGTCAGCAGTGAAAAGTCTCAATGGGAAAGAAGGTATACAGAGAGACTTCCAGAAAGAGAAAGAACGGCAGTAAGGGAGTCCAGCAGTGGCGACTGGTGCTCAAAAATTTTGGGAGGGGTGCAAAGGAACTGAAAAACGCTGAAACAAAAACGCAGCCAACTGTGCCCAGCAAGCGCAGCCAACTGTGCCCAGCAAGCGCAGCCAACTGTGCCCAGCAAGCGCAGCCAACTGTGCCCAGCAAGCGCAGCCAACTGTGCCCAGCAAGCGCAGCCAACTGTGGATCTACCAACCAAAATCTACTCCAGATACCCAAAGCCAGATACAAGTCCAAAGGAGAACGTAGATTTGGAATCCAAGGACCTAGACTGTGGAACGCTCTACCAACCAGCATCACCAGGCCTTCAGGCAAAAACTCAAAACCCATCTTTTCTGCAGGCAAAAGTACAGCGGGGAAAGGATACCAAGCGCCCAGAGGCGATTCAGTTCGCATGTGTTGCACTATACAAGTTTCTCACTCACTCACTGTGCCCGGCAAACGCAGCCAACTGTGCCCGGCAAACGCAGCCAACTGTGCCCGGCAAACGCAGCCAACTGTGCCCGCTGTCTTAACGCCACTAACCCAAATCATGGTAGCGTGTCAGGAAGCGGGTGACAGCGGCGAGATGTGGGACGGGTAGCGCAAGTCAGGTTTCGGCTGTGTTTTCCATGCGTCTCTTCTTGCCTTCTGCTAGGCGGCCAATAGGAACACTTGCCTGTCCAGGGAGCCTGTGATGTTGGGTGAACCCCCCCAGGCCATTCCATCCATTGGATCGGGTGCCGGAAGTCGACATTCCAACTACGGGAAACCAGCAGTGGAGCCTTGCAGCTTCACTGCCCGTTTCCTATTGCGCATGTACGATTCACGCAGCGCTTTGTGAATGGCCAGCTGTCTTGGGACACACAGATCCCAAAAAACAGCGGGGGGGGGGGGGGGGAATCATCATTTCCGGCAATGGAGGAAGTGAACTTGGAGATCCGCGGTTTAGGAAGTTGCAGATTAGGACGACTGCCTAGCATCAGGTTGTTTCTGGTAAAAAAAATTTTTAGGGTGAACATCTGCTTTAAAGCGGATCTCCACCCTAAAGTGAAGTTCCGCTGATCGGAACCCTCCCCACCTCCGGTGTCACATTTGACACCTTTCAGGGGGGAGGGGGGTGCAGATACCTGTCTAAAGACAGGTATTTGCACCCACTTCCGGCCCGCAGTCTCGGGCAAAAGACGGGTTTTTCCCATTGTGAGCTAGGAACTCTCGGCTCCCAGCTGGAGCCAATCGGTGGGCGCAGCGCGACTCGCGCATGCGCCGTAGGGAACCGGGCAGTGAAGCCGGAGCGCTTCACTTCCCGGTTCCCTCACCGTGGATGGAGGGGGGAGCAGCAGAGAGACGAGCGAACGCTCGTCCTCTGCTGCGGACGCCGCTGGACTCAGGGACAGGTAAGTGTCCTAATATTAAAAGTCAGCAGCTGCAGTATTTGTGGCTGCTGGCTTTTAATATTTTTTTTTTTAAGGGGCCATCCGCTTTAATACATTCCCTTTGTCAGTCTAAGAACTGACACTTCCTATAAAGAAACAACATATCCCACAATCCCTGGGTTTCTCTCTAGTGCTCTGTAGGTGAAAACTAGCAACTAAATCTTATACAGGCACAAGCAGGCAGTGCTGGGGAAGAGCTGCATTTTCATCACATTAGCCGTACCACACTTGTGATGCAACACGGAGAAATGGCGAAGCATGGATTGGACACTGTGTGACCGGAAACAAAAGCTGCCCGTTTGTTCGGCAAACCGGGACAAGCTAGGTGAAGGAATACATAGACACAGGGGAATCCATCAGCCATTGACCTACAAACTGCAGCCGACACGTGAGCCAATCATAACAAGGAACGACAATTCCCAGTACAACGGGGGGGGTCTAAACCCAAGCAACATTTTCACGTCAAAAAAATGTAACTGTTCTTCCACAATGATTCTGAATCACACAGATCTAATTCTGATACTCCATGTGACATCTAGATTTAGATTTGCCTTTCCAGAGGACAGAACAAACCAGGACACCATGGCATCCGCATTCACTCATGTGTCACCCCCCCCTTTGCCGTCTTTGTCCTCCAAACTTGGGAGTGCCGATTGCGGCACTAGAACGTCTATAAAAATATGACCCGACATGTTCTACAGACAGAAAGGAAAATGAGGTTTAAAAAAAAAAAAAAAAAGACAGAAAAAAAAGAAAAAATAAATAAAACATCCATCAAAGGCTGGAAAACCAAGTTAATGTAGTGGAGAGGCTGACATTTGTGTTCCTGGGATTGTATAGAAGGGGGAGATTGGATGTTCTGACTCCGAAGGAACGAGCTTTTCATTAGATGTCTATTCAGACACACTCTTCTCTCTCCGGCTCTCCTCTAAGTGAGATCTTCTTATAAAAGGGAAAAAAGCAATGGGTGACCCTCACTTCATACTAAGAGCATGTAGGAGCTTTCCATGACCTCCAATACAAAGCTTATGACCCCATAGACTGCCTGGGAAGATCCACCACCCGGTTTCAACAAAATTACTATTATTCACTACTTACACTGTCTTTGTTTAAAACGCAAAAATACATAAAGCCTTACAAACAGAACATGGAAGGACCCTTCTGAAATTATGAAAGCTATATCTAGATATATATTATAGTATAATGTGTATATATAATCTCTATCTATATCTATCTAGATCAGGCATGTCCAAAGTCCGGTCCGTGGGCCAATCGCAGCTCACGTTCCGGTTTTGAACGGCGTGCCTGGTTATTTGGACATATATATCTTTTGTGGCCCCGAAAATCTCCCAGAGCCGGGGCCACAAAAGATGTATATGCTGGCTGCCTTGGAGGGGACAGGGAGGAGGCGGGACGAGTGCCGTACACACACAGGAGAATTTATTTCCTGTTTACTGGCGGCCTCTGTAATAGGAAGTCCCGTCTTCGGCGCAGCCATTGGACGACTGTTCTGTCCATCAAAGGAGGCGGGACTTTCTATTAACGAGGCAGCCATGTAAACAGGAGATTCTCCTGTAGGTAATTCCTGGCAACGGTGGGTGCCTTCATTCCTGGCAACGGTGGGTGCCTTCATTCCTGGCAACGGCGGGTGCCTTCATTCCTGGCAACGGCGGGTGCCTTCATTCCTGGCAACGGCGGGTGCCTTCATTCCTGGCAACGGCGGGTGCCTTCATTCCTGGCAACGGCGGGTGCCTTCATTCCTGGCAACGGCGGGTGCCTTCATTCCTGGCAACGGCGGGTGCCTTCATTCCTGGCAACGGCGGGTGCCTTCATTCCTGGCAACGGTGGGTCTGCAGATGGGCACTGACCCTTATTTTGCTTCACAGTTCTTTATTTAAAATAAAATAAAAATCCTGAAACTTCCCTCTTAAAATAAAGGTGCGTGTTATACACCGATAAATACGGTATATCCAAATAACATGCCTGAGCTCATCTCTTCACCACACACAGCCACAAACACAAGGGCAGTGTATTAGTGCTCGAATAAACACACTTAGACCAAATTTTCAAAGAATGTCAGGCCAAATGGTCGGCCCTCACACATGTTCACTGCATTAAATATGGCCCTCTTTGAAAAAAGTTTGGACACCCCTGATCTAGATAGATCGATAGATATATGATATAAAAATGATCTATCTATCTATCAATGATCTGTCTCTCTCTAGATTGAGATATATCTATATCTCATATAAATATATAATCGACCTTTAATGGCATCCCAGTCTTAGTCTGTAGGGTTCAATATTGCGTTGGCCCGCCCTTTGCAGCAATAACAGCTTCAACTTTTCTGGGAATTTTGTCCACAAGGTTTAGGAGTGTGTCTATGGGAATGTTTGACCATTCTTCCAGAAGCCCATGTGTGAGGTCAGTCGCTGATGTTGCATGAGAAGGCCTGGGTCACAGTCTCCGTTCTAATTCATCCTAAAGGTGTTCTATCAGGTTGAGATCAGGACTCTGTGCAGGCCAGTCAAGTTCCTCCACCCCAAAATCGCTCATCCATGTCTTTATGGACCTTGCTTTGTGCTCTGGTCCAAATCATTTGGTGGAGGGGGATTAGGGTGTGGGGTTGTTTTTCAGGGGTTGGGCTTGGCCCCTTAGTTCCAGTGAAAGGAACTCTTAAGACGTCAGCATACCAAGACATTTTGGACAATTTTATGCTCCCAACTTTGTGGGAACAGTTTGGAGACGGCCCCTTTCTGTTCCAACATGAATGCGCACCATGGCACAAAGCAAGGTCCATAAAGACATGGATGAGCGAGTTTGGGGTGGAAGAATATGACTGGCTTGCACAGAGTCCTAATCTCAACCCAATAGAACACGCTTGGGATGAATTAGAGCAGAGACCGTGAGCCAGGCCTTCTCATCCAACATCTGGGCCTGACCTCACAAATACGCTTTTGGAAGAACGGTCAAACATTCCCATAGACACCCTCCTAAACATTGTGGACGGCCTTTCCAGTTGGGCCAACTCAATATTGAACCCTACGAACTAAGACTGGGATGTCATTAAAGTTCATTTGTGTTCGCAAAGGCAGGTGTCCCAAAACTTTTGAATATATATATATATATATATTATATATATATATTTATATATATATATATATATATTTATATATATATATATATATATACACATACACACTCGCACACATATACATATATATATATATATATACATACACACATATATATACACACACACACATACACAGTATATCTCTCAGTATACAGATGTGCAGTGCCGATCCTGACCTCTCTGGGGCCCTAAGCAAAATTACATGTCACATTAAAGTTGAGAAGCGGGGAGGGGGCTGCCGAAAATGACATGTCACATTGCAGTTGAGAAGCCGGGGTGGGGGGGGGGGGTCTGTGCTGAAAGATTAGCGGAGGGCGGGGGTGTTCTGCCATCTTACATTAAAGTGAGAGGCGGGGGGTGCTGACTTCTTACATCTTCTCCCATGCAGCCAGTGACTTGAGAAGCGGGGTGATGGGTGGAAAATGACTTCTCACCAGGCGGAGCCTCTTGTAATTTGGGGGGCCCTCCGCAGCTATAGTGAGCCTCTAGGGCGGATCGGCCCTGCAGATGTGTGTATATATCTCTCAGTATACAGGTGTGTAGGTATTCCATACAGACTAGAGATTTTTTTAATAAATTGGAAATAAAAGCAAATGTGCAAATAATAAATCCCGGAGAGATCAGCAGACGAAACTCACTGGGTAAGGCGAGGAGGGAGATGTAGGTCTTCAGTTTCTCGAACGCCGCCGTCATTCTCTTCATGTCTCGGTGGAGTTCCAGGTTCCTTCCCTGTAGCGGCGCTGTGCAAAGTGGTGAAGCCGACTCCTCCTCCAGACTGAGACAGGAATAACATTTTTGTTAGAGCTTTCAACAGTAGATTTTTAAGCCCAATCATAGTTTCCACATAGTTTCCTCTACACAATAGCCACGGGGGTCACTGCCTTCATTCACAAGAATACAAGACATCCTCTGGTTGGAAGAGGTGAAAATGGTGACATCATCGCCTCTACTCTCCATCTCTTCCAATACCTTCTATTCCTGCAGATGACAGCAGTGCCGAGCGTGTGCCTTCTCCTCTCCACACCGACCACTAGGGGTCACTGCTGCTATTCACAGGAGTACAAGACATTCATTACATCACTGCTCCTTCTCTGATTGGACAAGATGGAACTAGGAGCAGTGATGTCATGATCTCCACCACAGGAGGCGCTCACTTGGCACTGCCACCATTCATAAAACACCCTGTATTCAACTCAAGGCATTCTCTAATTGGACAAGGTGGAAAGAATGCCTTGAGTTGAATACAGGATGTTCTATAATTGGTGGAAGCGCCAAGTGAGTGCCCCCCCGACTTTATTACAGGGTGTTCCATGAATGTTGGCAGTGCCAAGTGAGCACCACCTGTGGTGATCATGACATAGTTTCTCATCCTTTCTACTTTGTCCAATCAGAGAATGCCTTGCGTTGAATACAGGGTATTCTATGAATGGTTGCAGTGCCAAGTGAGCGCCCCCGGTGGTGAGGATCATGACATAATTTCGCCTCCTTTCCACCTTGTCTAATCAGAGTTGAATACAGGGTGTTCTAGGAATGGTGGCAGTGCCAAGTGAGCACTCTCCTGTGGTGGAGATCATGAAATCATTGCTCCTCCTCTGATTGGACAAGTTGGAACTCAGAGCTATGATTTTATGATCCCCACCACAGGGGGGTACTTACTTGGCACTGCCACCATTCATAGAACACCATGTATTCAAACTCAAGACACTCTCCGATTGGAAAAGGTGAAAAGAATGTCTTGAGTTGAATACAGGGTGTTCTATGAATAGTGGCAGTGCCAAGTGAGCGCCCCCGGTGGTGGAGATCATGACATCATTGCTCATCCTGATTGGATAAGGTGGAACTAGGAGCTATGATGTCATGATCCCCACCACAAGGGGGGCACTCACTTGGCACTGCCACCATTCATAAAACACCCTGTATTCAACTCAAGGCATTCTCCGATTGGACGAGTTGTAAATGAGGAGCAATGATGTCATGATCTCAACCACAGGGGAGAGCTCACTTGGAACTTCCACAATTCATAGAATACCCTGTATTCAACTCAAGGCATTCTCTGATTGGAAAAGTTGGAAAGAATGCCTTGAGTGCCAAGTGAGCGCCCCCCTGTGGTGGAGATCATGACATAAGTTCTCCTCATTTCCACCTTGTCCAATCAGAGTTGAATACAGGGTGTTCTATGAATGGTGGCAGTGCCAAGTGAGCACCCTCTTTTGGTGGAGATCATGACATCATTGGTCCTCCTCTGATTGGACAAGGTGGAACTAGGAGCTATGATGTCATGATCCCCACCACAAGGGGGCACTCACTTGGCACTGAGCCATGACTAAGCACTGATTGTAGTGTGAAACGCGTAGGCTGTTATTTCCTTTGCTGTGCTTTGTAGTATATTTTCTACCTATTTTTAAAATAAAGACAACCTAAGGTTTTTTTGGAGGTGCTGCTGTCCATCTTTTTAGCCTTTACAACTCACTTGGCACTGCCACCATTCATAGAACACCATGTATTCAAACTCAAGGCACTCTCCGATTGGAAAAGGTGAAAAGAATGTCTTGAGTTGAATACAGGGTGTTCTTTGAATGGTGGCAGTGCCAAGTGAGTGCCCCCGGTGGTGGAGATCATGACATCATTGCTCCTCCTGATTGGATAAGGTGGAACTAGGAGCTATGATGTCATGATCCCCAACACAAGGGGGGCACTCACTTGGCACTGCCACCATTCATAAAACACCATGGGCCAGATCCACAAAGGAAATACGCCAGTCTATCTATAGATACACCGGCGTAATTCGAATTTCCCGCCGGCATGTCATTGTTTTCTATCCAGAAAACAAGATACACCGGACTTACGCTAAGAAACGACTTGCGTAAGTTTCTTACACCGACGTATCTTAGATGCATATTTACGCTGGACGCTAGGGGCGTGTCCGTGTTAAATATGCAAATTAGGTAGATACGGCGATCCACGAACGTACATATGCCCGGCACAGTGCTTTTACGTCGTTTGCGTAAGCGTCGGTCCGGTGTAAAGTTACCCTGCTGTACCCAGGTGTACGTAATGTTAAGTATGGACATCGGGCCAGCGTCAAATTTTTCACCGTTCACGTCGTTTGCGTAAACCGTTCACGAATAGGGATTTGCGTACGTTACGTTCACGTCGTTTTCATTGATGTTTTGCGATGTGATTTCGCGCATGCACACTGGCATACGTCCAAGGCCGGTGCATGAGCAGTTAAAAAAAAAAAAAAAGCGTTGTTTGCGTCGGGTCATTCACAATTATAATAAAACACGCCCCCCCACTAGTTAATTTGAATTACACCCACGTACGCCGGCCCATTTACGCTACGCCGCAAGTTACAGCGGCATTTCTTTGTGGATAAGGATACGCCGCTGTGGCTTACAGCAGCGTAGTGTAAATGGGATACGCCGCTCGAGCGTCCCATCTTTGTGGATCTGGCCCCATGCATTCAACTCAAGGCATTCTCTGATGGGACAAGGTGGAAAGCATGCCCTGAGTTGAATACAGGTTGCTCTATGAATGGTGGAAGTGCCAAGTGAGCGCCCCCCTGTGGTCAGTATGCACACAGGCAGCCTCTCTGCACAGGACCCACAAGATCTCAGTTATCGCTGTAGTAGCGCAAAATGCTAAAGTGATTGTGGGCTTTCCCAGCGGCCCCCCAGGTATGAGATATACACACTTCCACTATGCCAGTCTGGAACAATCCAAGGATGCAATGCAGATCATGCCTGGAGTTCAGCTTTAAAAAAAATAAAATTCTTCCATGCTCCATGTCTTTATGCACGGTGTCTAATATATCTCATTCTCCAGCTGTCACAGAATTCTCATCCTTCATTTTGATCTACTGGCACCATTTTGTAGAGCGAAGGTTGCCAGTGGGCCCATGCGGCTAGGGAATTCGCTCAATGTCAGATGCATCCAGAGCGCAGCGTTATTATTCAAAGGCTGCTGTCAGAGGACAGATAGCGGCGGCTCGGGCCTTTAAAACAGACTCTGGTTCCTTCTCAGTCAAAGCAACGTGGCTTGGCAGAGAGGTGTTGTGTGACCCCCACTGGGAATAACTATAATTACACTCCGAGCCGCAGGCGAAAACGCTCTCCCTGGGCCGAAAACATTCCCAGCTACCGCCATGGCAGCTCCAGCCGGATTATTCTACCGATGACACAAAAGCAGGTTAAATACGAACGCCGTTACACATTCATGTCTAACGAGAACGCCAACCGCAACAAAAGCAAAAAGGAATAAATAATGGCGGAAGAATTAGGATTTAAGTGCGTACATTTTTTTTCGCCAGGTCCCAACTCTAAGGGGCGCGATTATCACGCGGCAAGTGGTATGGCGGCTTTAAAAAAAAATGCAGATAGGTTTATAAAGCACAGCGGTTCGCTTTACAAATCTGCCCTCCGCTCGCTTCGGGACTCCAAAGCAATTAAAGTTCCATTAATTGTATCAAATGGGCCAAAAATTGCCAGGAGGAAAGCCGGTCACGTGACCCGTCTAAGCCATGTGCCCAGACTCTCCGATCTCGTTAGAAGGAACACTCCAGAGACACCACAGGCTGTCTACATTTTATGATAGGAGTGTAAAATGACGGCACATTGTAGAGTAAAGGCTGCGCTGTCCTGCGGGGAGACGGCGGCGGTATCCTCTATCTAGTGGGGGAAAATTCAGAGACTAAAGAGTCCAATTTTGCCGCAAACCTAAAAACATTTCACCGGCATTCTATTATTGTAAAAAGAGGAATATGACTGGTTACTGCACTTTGTATTATGGTTGGCCGTACGCTTAACCACTTTAGCCCCGGACCATATTGCTGTCCAATGACCAGAGCACTTTTTGCGATTCGGCACTGCGTCGCTGACAATTGCGCGGCCGTGAGACGTGGCTCCTGAACAAAATTGGCGTCCTTTTTTCCCCACAAATAGAGCTTTCTTTTGGTGCTATTTGATTACCTCTGCTGTTTTTATTTTTTGCGCTATAAACAAAAATAGAGCGACAATTTTGAAAAAAAAAAAAAACACAATATTTTTTACTTTTTGCTATAAAAATTTCCCCCCAAAAAATTAAAAAAATTCCCTCAATTTAGGCCTATATGTATTCTATATATTTTTGGTAAAAAAAAAAAAAAAGTTTTTTTTTTTTTTAAAAGGTTTGTGCAAAATTTATAGCGTTTACAAAATATGGGATAGTTGTATGGCAATTTTATTGATTATTTTTTTTACTATCAATGGCGGCAATCAGTGATTGTTTTTCGCGATTGCGACATTATGGCGGACACTTTTGACACATTTTTGGGACCACTGTCATTTTCACAACGAAAAGTGCTATAAAAATGCACCGATTACTGTTAAAATGACACTGAAGGGGTTAACCAGGACAGGGCGCTGAAGGGGTTAAGTGTGCCCTAAGGGAGTGATTACTACTGTGGGGGGGGGGCATGACTGTGCATGTGACGTCACTGATTGTCGTTCCTTTACACAGGGAACAGACGATCAGTGACAGCCACACTAGGAAGAACGGGGAAAAGTTTGTTTACACTTACTTCTCCCCGTTCTTCCTCTCTGTGACCTGATCGCGGGAGACCAGCGGGGATCGGGTCCCGTGGGCACGGTCACGAAGAACAGGACCAGGTCGCGAGTGTTGGGCTCTTAAAGGCGATGTACAGGTACGTGCCTGTGCCCAGCCGTGCCCTTCTGCCAACGTATATCGGCGTGAAGGGGTCTTTAAGTGGTGATAATAGGGCACTGACCTGTCCTAAACGCCCGCGTCGTCCTCACCCGAAGCCGATCTGTCCCTCTGCTTCTGGGTGGAGTCGCCGGTGTTCTGTCGGGTAGTGCCCGCTATCGAGAAGTGCCCAGGATGTACGGCGCATGTGCACGGAACAGCGCAACGGCCGATTTTACGAAGGGCTATTGTGACAGCAAGACGGCGCCTGCTCGCAATAGCCGATGGACTATCAGATTGTGCCTCGGGGTGCCGAGGCGTGTTCACGTCGGTGAGGGCAGATTAGTACATGGGGTTGGATTTTTAAATGATGGGCAGTGCTGCAACAATGGGGGCGTATTTTTAAATGATGGCTCATGTCGGTGAGGGACGGATTTGTACATGTTGGAGGCGGATTTTTAGAAGATGGACACACCGGCAAGCATCTAGGAAAAATAGTAAAAAAAAAAAAAAAAAAAAAGAAGAAGAAGGGTTTTGCAGCACTGCCCATCATTTAAAAATCTGTCCCCTTTACTGTCAAAAAAAAATAATAATCCGTCCCAAAAATTGACAAATCCGCCCCATACCGGCATGAACACGCCTCGGCAGCACGAGGCACAAGCCGGTGGCTATTGTCCACAGATGATGTCTCGACAGCTGATCATAAAAAAAAGGCGTTGAGCTGTTCTGTGCGGAACATGCGCAGCACATCCCAGGCACTATCCGACAGGCACCTTCAGTAATGGAATCAGAAAGTGAAACCTTGCGACTTCCCAGCCACGTTCCCTACTGCACATGCGCGACTCGTGCTGCGCGTCCTCACTGGTCCCTGCTGTTTTCTGGGACCTGTGCATCTCCCAAAAGACAACGGGGGAGACGGAGAAAAGGCCGGACATAGCATAGATTGCTGCGGAATCTGTGGCGATCTACTGCCCTAAGTGGGAGAAAATATCTGTATTAGACAGGTATCTGTCCCCATCCCCCCAGAAAAGTGGAAGTTCCGTTTTTGGGTGGAACTCCACTTTAAAGGGTAAATTCACCTTTGTGCACTTTTTTTTCTAAATTCCAGCTCCCCTATGCGCCAATACAGCATTCATGTACTTTTCTGCAAAAACCTCAAAGCTTTCCATTAAATCTACAGACACTTACGTTTCTTGTCCTAATCCATGTCTCCATGGAAAACTCGCTGCTCCTTATCAGGTGCACAAAAACGCATGGCACTGCGACATGGCGCTGGTTGTGTGTGGCTACCTTGCGGGGCATATTTAAAAAAAGCTTTGGGATAGTTTTCCTGCAGGTACAGCCAGGGGTGGACAACTCATGGGGCCCCCGGGCAATAGAAGATTATGGAGCCCCTGGGCTTACTGATGGCCACCACACCAGGAGGCAGTGCAGAGGCGGGGCAGCTAAAATCTTGGGATTTTCACATCAAAAGCATGTCAGTTTTGGACAGGGACAGATGTAAAAAAAAAAAAAAAAAACACAGATTTACATACAGTCCCTGGTTTTACTGAGCCTGGCAACCCTGATGGGGCCCGAGTGACTCAATGGTCAGTCCGCCCCTGGGTACAGCAGCAGATAGGCTGCTGTGCCCGCGCAAACGTGGCATGAAGGAAACACAAAGGTGCGATCCTAGCCTCGGTCAGTTCAGGGAATCTATGGGAGGCTGGCTGTACTGAAGTCAATCCATCGATCAACTTCAGTACAGCCAGCCTGTAGGATTTTCTTTAACGCGATCACTGCCAGCGGCTATAGCTGACAAGCAGTGATCATTTTTTTATGCTGGCAGGTAATGCTCCCCCCTGGAAGAACACAATAGCTCTGCGGGGGGGATTGCTTCATCAACATGTGTTAATGGTAAATCAAGCAATTTTCTCTCCTTCCACCCACAGTGGAAGGAAAGAGAATTGCATAATCTATGGGCTGCCTTAGGGTGAAGGTTCGCTTTGAACAGTACTACTTACACCCATACTCCGTTGCCTCAGTGACAACGTCCCATAGGACGAAACACACCAGATGGAGCTACCGTGGAGACGTCATCACGCCCACCGAGACGTCATCACGCCCACCGAGACGTCGATTGAGATTTACTGGCATTCGATATGCGAGTTACCTTTTAACACTTGTGAGTCTTTTTTTTCTTTTTTTTAATAGGTTAAAAGCTGAATTGTAATATTACTACGCTCAGAGATCTTTTTCCTCCTGCCTGTCATTGATTTACATTTACCACAAGGTGGATTGCTGCAGCCGGTGGGATGAGCTCTATCTGATACCTTAAAGTCACTATCACAAAGTGCAGCCACCCACCCCCCCCCCCCCTTCTTCTTTGAGGTCTGCGGATCTGGTAAGCAGTTTGTAATAGGTGGTGCACCTAAGTGGTGAAGAGTTTTACTTACCTGTGGGATTTTTGGAATATATCGGCACACACATTTCTCTATGGTCAGGACTTTGTGATTATGTGGGACTTTAGCGATTTGATTTTTTTTGAGCACCTACTGAGTTTCTCCGAAAAAAAGACCTAGCGCCATTTTCCAGGAGGGCTGCAATATAAGCCCTATCCTGAAAATAAGCCCTAGTTCCAGGCGATTGTGTGATTGAGGGAACGCGGTATAATCCTGTCACGGCGGTGTGCTGTGTCTCTCCAGCGGTGTCAGGTGCCTTTGATACAGAGCGGCGCTCAGCTGATCTATCCGCTGGTCTCCTCTTCTCCCGCCTATCTGCGTGGGATCTTGGCCCCCCCTCCCTTCACAGAGCTTCGGCGGGTCACTGAAAGTACCGTACGGTGTGGAGCCTCTGCAATCAACGTGTGCGGTATGCAGCATGGATACTCCGGTCTCTTCTCCTGCCTGTCTGCGGGGACCTTGGCCCCCCTCCCTTCACAGAGCTTCGGCGGGTCACTGAAAGTACAGTACGGTGCAGAGCCTCTGCAATCAAGGTGAGCGATATGCAGCATGGATACTCCGGTCTCCACAAGGTATTTACAGGTATTTTTTTTTTCCTCACATGCTGGTGTGCCCTCTTCCCTGCTTTGAGCATTGCAGTGGGAGGGCGGCTGGGGTCCCTCGCGGAAGGCTGAGGTGTTTGGCACTGTTGGATTGCAAGGGCACACACATTCTGTATTGTGTGCTACTGTAAAAGAAATAATTTAGGCATTTTAAGTTTGCTCAAACTGGGCATTCCTGACAGGCAGGGAGAGAGAATATATTAAGACCTACCCCGAAAATAAGCCCTACTGGGGTCTTTTGTTGCCAAAATTAATATAAGACCCGGGCTTATTTTCGGGAAAACACAGTGTATGAATTTTAGGCCTTTTCACTTGATACATTTTCTATACATTGAATGCGTTATATTTTACATATTTATGCACTTTTGAATTTTGTCCGCTTCCCATAATCAATATGCTCACGACTATTTTCCGGAGTGGAACACATAAAAATCTGCATACCTTTTTAATTGGTACGGGAGAATTTTTTGCAGAAAAGACACATAGGATATAAAGTGCTCAGAAAAATTTTGCAGCTTCACCGCGGTTTCCTGGGGATGAAAAAAAAAAAAAATCGGAATATGACATTAAAAAAAGGGACAGAGATTTATTCACAGATAGAGAAGGAAGGAGATAATGAGCAGGAAAATATTACCAGGACGGTAATGGTGCCCTCGGTGATGCTTTCAAATAACAGGAGCATTCCTTCCTCCAGGGGACGCACGTAAGAGGCATTTTCGTGGAGATAGTGCGAGAACTGCGTGATGGAAGGCAGCCAGTTAGAGGATACAAAGTGGCCCACGTTACATCAAGATTACTGGATACATCACTGTCAATTAAATGTCTCTATTTTTCCTGTTTTACTAGAAAAATCTAAATTGAAATCACACAGCATGCTAATCCTTCAATAGAATAAAGTTTTCAAACCGGAGTATTTGTTTTATCTCAAGTCTGTACAACAGGGGGCAATAATTATCTATTCTTCAAAATGAGATGCACTATAACATGGAAAGAGACTATTGATGACTCCGCAATCCCCGAGCAGTGCGAAGCCCTACACGCCCACAACCAGACTGCTGGACAACACTGCCATCTGCTGGTCAACTATAGGCATGACTAGACATTCATCTCTGAGCTCAACAACTGTATATACAATATGGATTCTAAATATCTTTAATTTAATCAGCTACCCAAAGACATCTTGTTCCCCTCGTGATCTGGACAGTTTAAATCATATGAAGATGTCTATACCATAATCAGTCGATTTGAGAAACAGAAGTTGCTCATGTCTATGCATGGCCATACTCATCTCCTTCATTTGCATGACCTCCCTAAGGCCCCTTTCACACGGGGCAGTGGAGGTGCGGTGACGGTATAGCGGCGCGATTTTTAACGCCGCTATACCGTCATATTTACTGCGATATTCGGCTGCTCGCTGTGCGGCTTTAACTGTAGTGGCGCATTGCGGGCGGTATTACCGCGGTTTCCCATTGATTTCAATGGGAAGGAGCGGTATAGGAGCGGTAAACACCCCGCTGCTATACCGCTCCAAAGATGCGGCTAGCAGGACTTTTGGAGCGCTCACCGCTTCAGTGTAAAAAGCCTTCGGCTTTCACATTGAAGCCTGCAGGGCACGATTTTTTCAGGCGGGAAAGCAGCGCTATTTTTAGTGCTGAACCGCCTGAAAAACGTGTCAGTGTGAAAGGGGCCTAAGAGTTTGCTGTACTAATCAAAGTGCAAACACCTGGGAGTCACATGAACTTATTACAAATGTGTCCTTGCATCTCCATTTACCATTACTTTGATGAAGAAAATGTTAATTGTAGATAAAAAGAAATCTCGCCCTCTGGCCCCCTCGCCGGCTCCTTCAATCCCTCCATCTCTCTCCCCCTCACCTTCTCTACATCTCTCTCTCCCCCTCACCTTCTCTACATCTCTCTCTCCCCCTCACCTTCTCTACATCTCCCTCTCCCCTCTCACATCTTCTCACCTACATCTCTCTCTCCCCCTCACCTTCTCTACATCTCTTCACCTCTCCTACCCTCACTCTCTCCCTCTACAATCTCTCTCCTCTCACCTTTCGCTCTACATCTCTCTCTCCCCCTCACCTTCTCTACATCTCTCTCTCCCCCTCACCTTCTCTACATCTCTCTCTCTCCCCCTCACCTTCTCTACCTTCTCTACATCTCTCTCTCCCCCTCACCTTCTCTACATCTCTCTCTCCCCCCTCACCTTCTCTACATCTCTCTCTCCTCACCTTCTCTACATCTCTCTCTCCCCCTCACCTTCTCTACCTTCTCTACATCTCTCTCTCCTCCCTCACCTTCTCTACATCTCTCTCCTCTCTCTACATCTCTCTCTACATCTCTCCCTCCCCTCACCTTCTCTACATCTCTCTCTCCCCCTCACCTTCTCTACATCTCTCCCTCTCACCTTCTCTACATCTCTCTCTCCCCCTCACCTTCTCTACATCTCTCTCTCCCCCTCACCTTCTCTACATCTCTCTCTCCCCCTCACCTTCTCTACATCTCTCTCTCCCCCTCACCTTCTCTACATCTCTCTCTCCCCCTCACCTTCTCTACATCTCTCTCTCCTCCTCACCTTCTCTAGATCTCTCTCTCCCCCTCACCTTCTCTAGATCTCTCCCCCTCTCACCTTCTCTAGATCTCTCCCCCTCTCACCTTCTCTAGATCTCTCCCCTCTCTCACCTTCTCTAGATCTCTCCCCCTCTCACCTTCTCTAGATCTCTCCCCCTCTCACCTTCTCTAGATCTCTCTCCCCACCTCTCTAGATCCTCTCTCACCTTCTCTAGATCTCTCCCCCTCTCACCTTCTCTAGATCTCTCCCCCTCTCACCTTCTCTAGATCTCTCCCCCTCTCACCTTCTCTAGATCTCTCCCTCTCACCTTCTCTAGATCTCTCCCTCTCACCTTCTCTAGATCTCTCCCTCTCACCTTCTCTAGATCTCTCCCTCTCACCTTCTCTAGATCTCTCCCTCTCACCTTCTCTAGATCTCTCCCTCTCACCTTCTCTAGATCTCTCCCTCTCACCTTCTCTAGATCTCACCTTCTCTATCTCTCACCTCTCTCTCTAGATCCTTCTCTCACCTCTCTCTAGATCTCTCTCTCCTCTCACCTTCTCCATAGATCTCTCCCTCTCACCTTCTCTAGATCCATCTCCCTCTCACCTTCTCTAGATCCATCTCCCTCTCACCTTCTCTAGATCCATCTCCCTCTAGATCCACTTCTCTAGATCCATCTCCCTCTCACCTTCTCTAGATCCATCTCCCTCTCACCTTCTCTAGATCCATCTCCCTCTCACCTTCTCTAGATCCATCTCCCTCTCACCTTCTCTAGATCCATCTCCCTCTCACCTTCTCTAGATCCATCTCCCTCTCACCTTCTCTAGATCCATCTCCCTCTCACCTTCTCTAGATCCATCTCCCTCTCACCTTCTCTAGATCCATCTCCCTCTCACCTTCTCTAGATCCATCTCCCTCTCACCTTCTCTAGATCCATCTCCCTCTCACCTTCTCTAGATCTCTCTCCCTCTCACCTTTTCAGGGCCAAATCAGCACTGTCCAGACAGAAAGTCAGGGGTCATGCAGCCTCAAAGGACAGTCAGAGGAGAATGAAAACTCCCCCTACAAGTTTTAACCAGTGCTTGGCTGGCCACTGATATAAGTCACAAAAATGCTATATACTGCTGATGAGAAAATGTATTTCGAAGATATTTACTAAAATAATTGCATTTCCATGTTCTGTGTACTGTGGGAGAGAGAGCAGATATAGTGACTGCAGGCTCCTGGATTTAGGTAACACTTAAACCAGTTGCAGTACCCAACCCACAGAATATTGCTTAAACGCCGGGTTCTTCATTTAGTAAATATTTTTAATTATTTTCAGCGAATGCAAGGTGCACAGATATGGAGGAGGGGAGAGAGTGACTTTCATTCACGCCCTCCTCCAATCGCAGAGTGCCTTGCAATCATTGAGAAGAATGCAAGACATTTGCTGAATAGAGGAGCTGCAGTGCGAGCGATCCGCTGTGATTGGAGCACTTCAGCCAGAACTGTGACTCAGCACTGGAAAGTGGGTCAGAGACGGACTTTATGCTGCAGCCTAGACACATGAGACACACTTCATTAGTGTGGATTTATTTTACATGGAACATCCCAAATCGTTTTTGGCTACAGGTCAGCTTTAGGCCTCTGGCAGACAGGATTGTAGAGCGGGGGAATTATCGTTTTATCTCCGGAGTGATTCCCGTTATTGATGCATGCCAATATTCTGTTTGCTTTGCTTGCAGCAGATTGATGTCATCTCCTAGGACCCCTAGGTCCTTTTCCATCCTAGATACCCCCAGAGGGCCCCCCCCCAGCCAGTAACTTGCATATTTTTGGCACCCAAACGCATTACCTTAAATTTCCTCATTTGCCATGTAGTTGCCCAGCCCATTATTTTATGTAGGTCTTCTTGCAAGGTTTCCACATTTGTGATTATTTACTTATTTTGTTAGGGTAGGGAGGGTTAGGGGGTTAATATTAGCGTTAGGGGTTATTATTAGGGTTCAGGGTTAGGATAAGGGCCCTTTCACACTGATGTTTTTTCTGCATTTTTAATTCCTAGCAAGAAAAACACAGGAAAAAGGTTTCACTTTAAAGGGGTTGTGAAGGTAAAAAAAAAAAAAAAATCCTAAATATCTTCCTTTACCTTCGTGCAGTCCTCCTTCACTTACCTCATCCTTCCATTTTGCTTTTAACCACTTGCAGCCCGCGCTATAGCCGAATGACGGCTACAGCGCGGACCTGAATATCCAAGCCGCCGTCAATTGACGGCTGCCCCATAAGGCGTTCCCCGCGCGCGCGCTCCAGAGCGCGCAGCGGGGAAGCTCTGTGTTGGCTGTGTCCAAGGGACATGGCCAATCACAGATCGCGGCGAACGGCCAATCAAAGTGGCCGTTCGCTATGCGATCTGCGCGGCCAATGGGAGATGATCTCATATGTAAACATATGAGATCATCTCTCATTGCCGTTTTACACAGAGACAGCATCCTGTCTCTGGAGAGGAGACAGATCTGTGTCCCTTGTACATAGAGACACAGATCGGTCACCTTCCCCAGTCACCCCCCCTCCCCCAAAGTTAGAACACACCTAGGATACACATTTAACCCCTTCCTCACCCCCTAGTGTTAACCCCTTCAATGGCAGTCCCATTTATACAGTAATTAGTGCATATTTATAGCACTGATCGCAGTATAAATGTGAACGGCGCCAAAAATGTGTCAAAAGTGTCCGATGTGTCCGCCATAACGTCGCAGTCCCAATAAAAAGCGCAGATCGCCGCCATTTCTACTAAAAAAATAAATTATAATAATTCTGTCCCCTATTTTGTAGGCGCTATAACTTTTGCGCAAACCAGTCGCTTATTGCGATTTTTTTTTTTACCAAAAATATGTAGAAGAATACGTATCGCCCTAAACTGAGGAAAAAAAAAAAGTTGTTTTTTTTTAAATTGGGATATTATAGCAACAAGTAAAAAATATTGTAAATTTTTTTTCAAAATTGTCGCTCTTTTTTGTTTATAGCGCAAAAAATAAAAACCGCACAGGCGATCAAATACCCCCAAAAGTGGGGAAAAAAGGACGTAAATTTTGTTTGGTAACCCACGTCGCACGACCGCGCAATTGTCAGTTAAAGCGACAGTGCCGGAAGCTGAAATTTCACCTGGGCAGGAGGGGGGTATATGTGCCCAGTAAGCAAGTGGTTAAATGTCCTTATTTCTTGTGAGAAATCCTCACTTCCTGTTCTTCTGTCTGTAATTCCACACAGTATTGCAAGGCTTTCTCCCTGGTGTGGAGTGTCGTGCTCGCCCCCTCCCTTGGACTACTGGAGAGTCAGGACACCCAATAACACACAGCACCTTTCTCTATCTGCAATAGAGCATCCTGACTCTCCTGTTGTCCAAGGGAGGGGGTGAGCACGACACTCCACACCAGGGAGAAAGCCTTGCATTACTGTGTGGAGTTACAGACAGAAGAACAGGAAGTGAGGATTTCTCAGAAGAAATGAGAACATTTAAAAGCAAAAATGGAAGGATGAGGTAAGTGAAGGAGGACTGCACTAAAGGTAAAGGTAGCCATTTAGGGGAAAAAAAATGTACCTTTACAACCCCTATGGGAATTTCCATACCACTGTGTTACAGGTGAAGTGCTGTTTGAAAAGTCCTGCATGCTGCAACTTTGGTGCGCTTCTAAAAAAGCACAGCTTCCCACTGAAATGAATGGAAATCTCTTCAAAATTGCAGTAAAAAAAGCATAGCATTTTTGCGTTTTTGAGTCACATGTTCATTTTTCAAAAAGGTACAGGCAACCCAATAACGCACAGCAAATGCATCTGAAACACAGCAAAATCGCGGTAAAAATCGCATATGCATTTTTAACGCAATTTTGCTACAGAGCAGTGTGAAAATATCCTTAGGGTTAGGATTAGAGGCAATATTAAGCCCTGTACACACGATTAGTTTGTCTGATGAAAACGAACCGATTTCATCGGACAAACCGATCATGTGTGGGCCCCATGGGTTTGTTTTCCATCAGTGAAAAAAAAATACAACAGGTTTTAAATTTTTCCTATGGATAAAAAAAACGATAATCGTCAGTGTGGAAGTCCATCGGTCAAAAATCCACGCATGCTCAGAATCAAGTCGACGCATGCTCGGAACCATTGAACTTAATTTCTCAGCACGTCGTGTTTTATGTCGCCACGTTTGGACCCGGACAGATTTTTTTTTTCCAAGACTGATGAAAGTCAGCTTCATCGAATATCCGACGAAAAAATCCATCGGATTAGATTCCATCAGATATCTGATCGTGTGTACAGGGCATTAAGGTTAGGATTAGTTTAATTTTATTAATTAATTTTTTATTTATGATCTTTTTTTATGTATTTAATTTATTTTTATTATAAATTACCGCATTTGAGAAGAAAAAAACAGTGACAAACATGTGACAAAATACGTAATTACTTGACCCAAGCGTTTTGCATGCATTTCTATGCAACAAAAACACTTAAAAAAAAAAAAAAACACACACACACCAATCTGCCCGATTCAAGCTCCAAAAAAAAAAAAGGTTCAAACTTTTTGGAGCTTCAAGGGGTTTGTAAAGGTAAAAAATGTTTTCCCTAAATAGCTTCCTTTCCCTTAGTGCAGTCCTCCTTCACTTACCTCATCCTTCCATTTTGCTTTTAAATGTCCTTATTTCTTCTGAGAAATCCTCACTTCCTGTTCTTCTGTCTGTAACTCCACACAGTAAAGCGAGGCTTTCTCCCTGGTGTGGAGAAAGCCTCTTGAAGGGGGGGGGGGGCGAGCAGGCAAGTCAGGACACTCTCTTCTTTGCAGATAGAGAAAGGAGTTGTGCGTTAGTAGGCGTCCTGACACTCCTGCTCGCCCCCTCCCCCTCAAGAGGCTTTCTCCACACCAGGGAGAAAGCCTCACATTACTGTGTGGAGTTACAGACAGAACAGGAAGTGAGGACTTCTCAGAAGAAATAAGGACATTTAAAAGCAAAATGGAAAGGATGAGGTAAGTGAAGAAGGACTGCACTAAGGTAAAGGAAGATATTTAGTTTTTTTTTTTTTTTTTTACCTTTACAACCCCTTTCAGGCTACTTGTGGTGAGGATAGGAACCATCTTCATAGAGAATCTTTGATTTTAATTTCTCCAGCATTTTGGAGCTTCAAGCTACAATGAGGTGTGAATGGGGTCCAATGCAACCACCACATCTCAGAACTGATAAACGGAATTATATTCATTTTTTATTCTTGGGTTGATATGAACTTTTTCTTGTATTAGAAGTATTATCACAAGTTCAACAGATTTGCATCCAAAGTCATAAAACATATTTGGGTTCCTTTACCTTTTGGTTTAATGGTGAGATGACATCGATGGCGGAGTCTATGGGAAAGATCTGGACTCTCTGTTCTGTGTATGTATGAAGGTTCAGGAGAGCGGTGACTAGATCCTGGACAAAGGCCAATGCCTGACCGGCTAATTCCCGAGCCTTCAGCTGGAAAAAGAATGTGAGGACTCATCAATTCACCAGCAGAGGAAAGGCAGACAACACAATGGAGTTCATAGACTATCCACAATGTACAAGTAGCGGCTGTGCTATATTATAGATCCTTCTATTCTTCATTATTTGGAGACAAAATCACTAAAGTTGACCTGTTGGAAGAAAAATGTGATGGCTGCTTACACAGGAATATCCTATTATCCCCCCTCCCAAGAGTGCTATTGACCTCCTTAGATATCCAACGCTGAAAGGAACAGGAGAGGATCTGACATCTTCATCCGACACAATCTCCTACATTAGGGAGATGGGAAGAGAAAAGAGAAAAGCAAGAAAAAAAAAAAAAAAGGAGAAAAGAAAAAAAAAAAAAGAGAAAAGAAAAAAAAAAAGAGAAAAGAAAAAAAAAAAGAGAAGAAAAAAAAAAGAGAAGAAAAAAAAAAAAAGGAGAAAAAAAAAAAGAAGAGAAGAAAAAAAAAAAAGAGAAGAAAAAAAAAAAAAGGAGGGAAGAAAAAAAAAAGAGAGAAGGAAAAAAAAAAAGAGAGAAGAAAAAAAGAGAGAAGAAAAAAAGAGAAAAGAAAAAAAGAGAAAAGAAAAAAAGAGAAAAGAAAAAAAGAGAAAAGAAAAAAAGAGAAAAGAAAAAAAGAGAAAAGAAAAAAAGAGAAAAGAAAAAAAGAGAAAAGAAAAAAAGAGAAAAGAAAAAAAGAGAAGACTCTGATTTCCATTCAGCCTAGGAAGGGGGGGGGGGGGGGGTTCAGTAGTAAAATTGTAAAAGGCAACATAACCCAAAATCTAATTCCCAAGCCCTGAAGCACTTTGCGGGGATCTCCTGTTTCCTGGAGCGCTCATTGTTGGATCTCCCAGGGCTTTTTTTCCCTCAGAATAGGTGCAGGAACTCAACACGACCCCCCACATCCTCCAAACTGCATCAAATAGTGGGTGTGGCCAAATTTCACTCATAACAGTGGGAGGGTCGTAAAGGGGCATTTAAAACCAGGAGTGAGCTACACACAGAGGGCAGGGTTCAGGGGTGTGCGACACACAGAGTGCAGGGTTCAGGGGTGTGCGACACACAGAGTGCAGGGTTCAGGGGTGTGCGACACACAGAGTGCAGGGTTCAGGGGTGTGCGACACACAGAGTGCAGGGTTCAGGGGTGTGCGACACACAGAGTGCAGGGTTCAGGGGTGTTATTAGTCCTTTGGAGGGGGGGGGGGGTTTACAGGGAAGTTATTTTGTAAGACAATAATATATTCAGTGACAGAGTCACAAAGACACTTGGTCTAAAAAAAAAACTCTGGATCAACTGTGGGTATAGAATTGGGTATATGCGATTGTATGATATTATTATTATTTTATTTCTTATGGTTGAACTTGATGGACTTGTGTCTTTTTTCAACCTGACTACCTATGTAAAAGGAAAGGACTGCTGTGGGTATAAACAAGTGTGGGCACCTAGAAGACCTAAAGGTGCAGCACATACATGCAGCAGCTTCCCCAAGCTTTTAAATTCTAGCTGGGCCATTCTGATGGGCAAAGCTTCAACACTTCCAGGTAGTAAGGAAGAGGGGAACACACACACACACACACAATTCTAAGCATGTATAAGAAGCAGAATTTTATTTTTTTCCTTTAACTTTAAAGGGGTTGTAAAAGGAAAAAAAAATCCTAAATGGCTTCCTTTACCTTAGTGCAGTCCTCCTTCACTTACCTCATCCTTCCATTTTGCTTTTAAGTGTCCTTATTTCTTCAGTTCTTCTGTCTGTAACTCCACACAGTAATGCAAGGCTATCTCCCTGGTGTGGAGAAAGCTTCTTGAGGGGGGAGGGGGCGAGCAGGAGAGTCAGGACGCCCACTAACACACAGCTCCGTTCTCTATCTTCAAAGTAGAGAGTGTCCTGACTTGTCTGCTCGACCCCTCAAGAGGCTCCACACCAGGGAGAAAGCCTTGCATTACTGTGTGGAGTTACAGACAGAAGAGCAGGAAGTGAGGATTTCTCAGAAGAAATTAGGACATTTAAAAGCAAAATGGAAGGCTGAGGTAAGTGAGGAGGACTGCACTAAGGTAAAGGAAGCCATTTAGGAGAAAAAAAAAAAAAAAATTGTACCTTTACAACCTCTTTAATATTTGCACACACAGGCTGGAGCATGTCTAAGGCCGCGTACACACGATCAGACCGGTCTTCAGGCCAGTTTCATCGGACCAAATTGATCGTGTGTACGGCCCATCGGACCAAAGTTTTAAAACTTGCTTTAAAATCTGTCCGATGGACCAAAACGATGATTAGTACACACAATCATCGGACCAAAAACCCGCGCATGCTCAGAATCAAGTCGACGCATGCTTGGAAGCATTGAACTTCGTTTTTTCAGCACGTCGTCGTGTTCTACGTCACCGCATTCTGACCCGATCGGATTTTGGACTGATGGTGTGTAGGCACATCAGACCACTTCAGCGGTGGCCCATCGGACCGGCCTGATCGTGTGTACGCGGCCTAAGAGGTCGGGGAATGGCCAATGAAAAGAATAGCAGTCTTCCATGGCATGCAAGGAGAGGCGAGGACATTACTGCTCTCTATGGCCATTCCTTGTCCTCAGCCCAGCACTTGTTCCAGGGAAGGGGAAGATTGAGAACTCGTCTTTCTTTCTTCCTTTGATGTCAAATAAAGAGAAATGTATAAAATGATAAAACTGAAGCTGTAATAAAACAATAAAAAAATCAATACAAACCTGATGTCTTCTGTTATGCAATGGTACGTTCAAGGCATTGAAATCACTGGTTCCTGAAGCAAAACAAATGATATGATAAATGTAAATGTGGCTGATAGAACAGCAATCAAAAACACAACATTCCTTGGATAATATTTCATGAAAGTTAGTAAGTACAAAGACCCCAGTGCCCAAAAAGTGCTTTTGGGGGGCTCAACCCAACAGTATTGGCCCAAAATGTAAAAAGCATTTTTGGGTGGGCCAACTCTTCAGTTTCCATATCATAGATTTTTTTTTGAATATTATATAGTATTAATAAATAAAGTTAAAAGGGCAACTCCACTTTCGTGGAGAAAAAAAAATAGCAAATAAATAAAAAAAAAAAAAATATAGCACATATAACTGCGACACTAATCATATTGTGATTGAATGTCTTTAACCACTTGAGATCCACGCTATGGACAAAAGACGTCCACAGCGCGGCTCACAAGTACCGGGTAGACATCTTTGGACGTCCTGTCATTGTAATTCCCCGCGCGCGCAACTGGGTAGCACGCAGCGGGGAAAAAAAAATAAAAAATGTACGGTGCATCGCCGATGCGCGTGCCTGGCGGCCGTGATGTCCGCCAGGTACCCGCGATCGGCGGTGACAGCAGGGACGTGGAGCTCTGTGTGTAATGATGGGGTGTAAACACAGAGCTCCACGTCCTGTCAGGGAGAGAGGAGACCGATCTGTGTCCCTTGTACATAGGGACACAGCATCAGTCACCTCCACCAATCAGTCCCCTCCCCCAACACAGTTAGAACACACCCAGGGAATACATTTAACCCCCTTCTCACCCCCTAGTGTTAACCCCTTCAATGCCAGTCACATTTATACAGTAATTAGTGCATATTTATAGCACTGGTCGCTGTATAAATGTGAATGGTCCCAAAAATGTGTCAAAAGTGTCTGATGTGTCCGCCGTAATGTCGCAGTCCCAATAAAAATCGCAGATCGACGCCATTACTAGTAAAAAAATAAATAAATCATAATTCTGTCCCCTATTTTGTAGGCGCTATAACTTTGCAGTCGCTTATTGCGTTTTTTTTTTTACAAAAATACGTAGAACAATATGTATCGGCCTTAACTGAGAATTTTTAATTTTTTTTTTAAATTGGGATATTTATTTATTATAGCAACAAGTAAAATATATATATATATATATATATATATATATAATTTTACTTGTTGCTATATATATATATATATATATATATATATATATATATATATATATATATATATATATATATATCTTACATTTCTTACATTTATATTTTTATTAAATATTTTTTAAGTGCTCTTTTTTTGTTTATAGCGCAAAAAATGAAAAACCGCAGAGGTGATCAAATACCACAAAAATAAAGCTCTATTTGTGGGGAAAAAAGGACGTCAATTTTGTTTGGGAGCCACGCCGCATGACCGCGCAATTGTCAGTTAAAGCGACGCAGTGCCGGAAGCTGAAATTGGCACAGTGAGGCCAAAAAAAAAAAAGGGCACAGTGAGGCCAAAAAAAAAAAAAAGGGCACAGTGAGGCCAAAAAAAAAAAAAAAAAAGGGCACAGTGAGGCCAAAAAAAAAAAAAAGAAGGGCACAGTGAGGCCCAAAAAAAAAAAAAAAAAAAAAAAAAAAAAAGAAGGGCACAGTGAGGCCCAAAAAAAAAAAAAAAAAAGGGCACAGTGAGGCCCAAAAAAAAAAAAAAAAGGGCACAGTGAGGCCCAAAAAAAAAAAAGGGCACAGTGAGGCCAAAAAAAAGGGCACAGTGAGGCCAAAAAAAAGGGCACAGTGAGGCCAAAAAAAAGGGCACAGTGAGGCCAAAAAAAAGGGCACAGTGAGGCCAAAAAAAAGGGCACAGTGAGGCCAAAAAAAAGGGCACAGTGAGGCCAAAAAAAAGGGCACAGTGAGGCCAAAAAAAAGGGCACAGTGAGGCCAAAAAAAAGGGCACAGTGAGGCCAAAAAAAGGGCACAGTGAGGCCAAAAAAAAAAAAAAAAAGGGCACAGTGAGGCCAAAAAAAAGGGCACAGTGAGGCCAAAAAAAAGGGCACAGTGAGGCCAAAAAAAAGGGCACAGTGAGGCCACACAGTGAGGCCAAAAAAAAGGGCACAGTGAGGCCAAAAAAAAGGGCACAGTGAGGCCAAAAAAAAGGGCACAGTGAGGCCAAAAAAAAGGGCACAGTGAGGCCAAAAAAAAGGGCACAGTGAGGCCAAAAAAAAGGGCACAGTGAGGCCAAAAAAAAAGGGCACAGTGAGGCCAAAAAAAGGGCACAGTGAGGCCAAAAAAAAGGGCACAGTGAGGCCAAAAAAAAGGGCACAGTGAGGCCAAAAAAAAGGGCACAGTGAGGCCAAAAAAAGGGCACAGTGAGGCCAAAAAAAAGGGCACAGCGAGGCCAAAAAAAAAGGGCACAGTGAGGCCAAAAAAAAAATAGCACAGAGGCACAGACAAACACACTTGGATTTCTTTAGAATAACAAAAGTTAGGAATCTGCAACAAAGTTTGTTACAATTCTTGGATTGTACATATATATACCAGAGGGGAATGTTTTTTTTCTCAACAAAACGGAGTTGCACTTTAAATATTCTTCTAATTTCGTTAATGGAAAAAGTCTCCTCCACTCAATTCCTACCGCTCTGACAAACACCGCAGTAGGTAAAGGCGAATGTATTTCCGCGGCTTTGTACAAGAGCGCATGAAATATGAATGGCGCGAGAGAGGCGAGACGGAGAGAAATGCCAACTCTTTGGCCTCCTGAATTATTTATCGGCTACTTCGTCGATCTCCTGCGTCTTAGACAAGTAAACACGTATTGTCAGGCTATGGGCCAGCCACAAGGTAGAGGGTGAACCATATAATGAACATGACAAGGAAAAAGCCATTATACGAGGAGTCGCAGGCATGCTGTATAATGCTGATCCCGATATGCGATAGGAAGACAAGGGGATCAATTATTCAGCTGGTATTTTTTTTTTTTTTAGAAAAAGAAGCTTCCAGCCAGGGAGTAGATTAATAGTTTATACACAGACCTCACCGTGGTGTGATCCAACTAGGTATTGTCCACCCCCATAGATAATAGAAGACCATTCCAACTTATACTGTCAAGGTTTTTAGTCAGCTTTGTAAAAAAAAAAAAAAAAAATCAAAGAATCAAATAATGAAGAGGACGTGTCTCAGCCAGCTGTGCTCTTAAAAGGGGTTGGTTGTGTAAAGGTTTGTTTTTCATTTTCTAAATAGGTTCCTTTAAGCTAGTGCATTGTTGGTTCACTTACCTTTTCCTTCCATTTCCCTTCTAAAAATGTTTTTTTTTTTTCTAATTTTTCACTTCCTGTTTCTCCTCAGTAAACTTGCCCCCATCATCCGAGCTGTGGTTAGTCAGCCAGATCAGCTTACTGAGGAGGAACAGGAAGTGAGAAATTCAGACAAAGAAAAAAAACAAACATATAGGGCCAGATTAATGTAAAGTTACGGCGGCGTATCACTAGATACGCCGTCGTAACTCCGAATCTGCGCCGTCGTATCTTTAAGCGTATTCTCGAAACGAGACACTCTTAAATCTTGCTAAGATACGACCGGCGTAAGAGTCTCCTAACGCCGTCGTATCTTAGCTGCATATTTACGCTGGCCGCTAGGGGGTTTACGCCTAAAATATGCAAATTAGCTAGATACGCCAATTCACGAAAGTACGCCCGGCCATCGCAGTACAGATACGCCGTTTACGTAAGGCGTTTTCAGGCGTAAAGATATTCCAACAAAAAGATGGCGCAGCCAATGTGAAGTATGGACCTCGGGACCGCGTCAAATTTTTCAAATTTTACGTCGTTTGCGTAACTCATCCGTGAATGGGGCTGGACGTAAATTACGTTCACGTCGTTTTCAATGACTCTTTGCGACGTCATTTGGAGCATGCGCACTGGGATACGTTCGCGGCCAGCGCATGCACAGTTTAAAAAACACATTTACGTGGGGTCACACTTAAAGAGGGGGTTCACCCTTAAAACCACTTTCTCCCATCCCATCCAGCATACTGGCGTCAGCGCCAGTATGCTGTCTTTTTTTTTTTTATAGGTGTACTTACCTCTTAATAGAGGATTTAATTTTCGTCCTACCGCGGGGTATTACGCCGCTATATAGCGTCACGCCTTCCGAAAACAGCCGACTAGCACTTGGCTGTTCTCGGCGCCTGCGCACAGACCCAGGAGCTGACTGCGCAGGCGCGGTATACAGCCGAGTCCTATTTCGGCTTTTTTCGGAGGGCGTGACACGGCTATATACGGCGCCTGCGCAGTCAGCTCCTAGGTCTGTGCTCAGGCGCCGTATAGCTCCGAGAACAGCCGAGTGCTAGTCGGCTGTTTTCGGAAGGCGTGACGCTATATAGCGGCGCCATACCCCGCGGTAGGACGAAAATTTAATTATCTATTAAGAGGTAAGTACACCTATAAAAAAAAAAAAAAGACAGCATACTGGCGCTGACGCCAGTATGCTGGATGGGAGAAAGTGGTTTTAAGGGTGAACCCCCTCTTTAATTTTAATAAAACACGCCCACATCAAACACATTTGAATTTGGCGGGCTTACGCTACATCGCCGTAAATTAGCTGCGAGAATACAGCACTTGCCTCTCTAATTTACGGCGGCGTAGCGTATCTGAGATATGTTATGTCCGCAAAAATTTAAGCCGCTCTACCTGAATCTAGCCCTTAGAAGGGAAAAATCGAAGAAAAAAGGTAAGTGAACCAACAATGCACTAGCTTAACCACTTGCCGCCCGCCCTATTAGAAAACGACATCGGCAAAATGGTTTCAATATCCTGACTGGACGTCATACGACGCCCACAGGATATTGAGCCGGGGGCGCGCATCACGGCAATCGTTGTTGCAGGGTGTCAGTCTGACACCCCGCAACACCGATCTAGGTAAAAAGTCTCAGACGGAGACTCTACCACGTGATCAGCCGTGTACAATCACGGCTGAACACGATGTAAACAAGAAGAGGCGGTTATCGGCTTTTCCTCACTCGTGTGTCAGACGCGAGTAGAGGAGAGCCGATCGGCTGCTCATCTGGCAGGGGGGGGGGCTTTGTGCTGATCGATAATCAGCACACGCCCCCCCAGGTTGCCCACACTAGACCAATAGGGGTGCCACTAGACCACCAGGGATGCCAATCAGTACCCACAATGGGCATCACCGATTGGCAGGCATTGTTTGGCACTGATTGGCATCCATAAATACAATATAATACAGTAAATCTGTGCCGCCTATCAGTGCCCATCCATGCCGCCTATCAGTGCCCATCCATGCCGCCTATCAGTGCCCATCCATGCCGCCTATCAGTGCCCATCCATGCCGCCTATCAGTGCCCATCCATGCCGCCTATCAGTGCCCATCTCATCAGTGCCCATCAGTGAAGGGGGAAAACGTACTAATTTACAAAGTTTTGTAACAAACAAAAAAAAGCATTTGTTTTTCAACATTTTCGGTCTTTTTATTTTTTGTTAGCAGAAAATAAAAATCCCAGAGGTGATCAAATACCACCAAAAGAAAGCTCTATCTGTGGGAACAAAATGATACAAATTTCATTTGGGTACAGTGTAGCATGACCGTGCAATTGTCATTCAAAGTGCAACAGCGCTGAAAGCTAAAAATTGGTCTGGGCAGGAGGGTGTATAAGTGACCGGTATGGAAGTGGTTAAAGGAACCTATCTAGAAAAAAAAAAAACCTTTACAACCCCTTTAACTATGTATAGATCCTTATATACATGAATTACTAGACTCGATGAACAGAACTTGGCCTACCCAATTATCAATGCCAGCAATTCTGTGTAAAAGTGCCAATAGATTACATAATATGTTATAGTGTAAAAATAAAAAGTATATAGGTTTTTGTCCAAAAAAACACTATGGTACAAATTCATCAAACAAGCAATACACCTGGTGCAGCGCCACCTTCCCCCCACCGGGTACTGCACTAACCAGAAAATATCGACCCCCTGTATGAAAAAAAGGAAGGTCACACTGCCCTCAGAATTAGTTCACAACCGCTGTTGCTGATCTGATGCTTCTTTACCACTATCCCAAAAATAATATGCCTCCTGATGACGTCTGGATGTGAAGAAACGCGTAGATCAGAACTTACAGTATTACATCATGCTGGTTCCACTGAAGTGTAGAGAAGCTGCGATTTTAAGGGAGATTTGTCGGCAGGTCACTCCGGATAAGACAACCGCAGCTCCAGGTGAGTAATTCCAGATGAAATCAACTTTGATTAAAAAAAGGTACATGACACACACACACACACACACACACCCACAAGTGCGATGGGGGGGGAGGGAGGAACAAACAGGGGGAGGGAGGAAAGGGGGAGGAACGAACAGAGGGGAGAGGAACGAACAGAGGGGAGAGGAACGAACAGAGGGGAGAGGAACGAACAGAGGGGAGAATCCACTTGCCGGCCGCCCATTGTAGATTGACGTCGTCAAAGTGGTTTGAATACCCTGATTGGACGTCATATGACATCCTCAGGCTATTGAGCTACTGCGCGCCCCCGGGGGTGCGCATCGCGGCGATCGTTGTAGCAGGGAGTCAGTCTGACACCCCGCAACACCGATCTAGGTAAAGAGTCTGACGGAGACTTTACCACGTGATCAGCCGTGTCCAATCACGACTGATCACGATGTAAACAGGAAAAGCCTGCTCCTCTAATGGGGGTTTGCGCTGATCGATTATCTGCGCATCCCCCCCGAGGATGCCTACACTGGACCACCAGGGATGCCACTAGACCACCAGGGATGCCACTAGACCACCAGGGATGCCACTAGACCACCAGGGATGCCACTAGACCACCAGGGAGACCACCAGGGATGCCACCAGGGATGCCACCAGGGATGCCACTAGACCACCAGGGATGCCACTAGACCACCAGGGATGCCACTAGACCACCAGGGATACCACTAGACCACCAGGGATGCCCACCACAGGTATGCCACTCTTAACCACCAGGGATGCCAATCACAAAAAAAGGATGCCAATCAGTGCCCACAATGAATGCCAGTGTCCACAATTGGCATCACTGATTGGCAGGCATTATTGTGGGCACTGATTAGCATCCATTAGTACAACACACATTAGTGCCACCCATCAGTGCCCATCTATGCCCATCCATGCCGCCTATCAGTGCTGCATATTAGTGCCCACCAATGCCACCACATCGGTGCCCATCAGTGCAGTACCATCAGTAAAGAAGAAAACGTACTTATTTACAATGTTTTAACAGAAACAAAAACAAAAAAAAAATGTATTTCTACATTTTCGGTCATTTTTTTTTTGCAAAAAAAAAAAAAAAACTCGCAGAGGTGATCAAATACCACCAAAAGAAAGCTCTATTTGTGGGAACAAAATTATAAAAATGTTGTTTGGGTACAGCGTAGCATGACCGCGCAATTATCATTCAAAGTGCGACAGTGCTGAAAGCTGGTCTGGGCGAGAAGGCGTATAAGTGCCCGGTATGGAAGTGGTTAAATTACAGTGGGAAATTGCGCTCAGTAAGAAGCCATGACAAACACGAAGAACTATAAATCCATAGAAATGTCTTCCATGTAACAATTAGCAGTGACTGGATATTATTCCCAAAGATTGAGTTTAGTATTAGAAGAAATCCATTTCAATATCTTCAGAGCGAACGCCTACAACCGCATCGAACTTCTAAAAGTCAATGATTCTTGTAAACATCCACTTCAAGCATCTATCATTACATAAGAGACGATCGTCCACACAATCACAGATCAATGGTGGTGTTCTGTCAGAACTGATCGGCAGCCATCTCTCATTGCAAAACACAGAGAACCAACATAAAAAGGAATCATGTAGAAATCCAACGCTGGTGACAACAGATCTCTTATAATGTTCACATAAAGTCCAGATTATTGGGATACGGTTAGAAAATATAGGGAAAAATATCTATATTTTTTTTACTTACTGTAAAATAATTTCCTTGCAAGTTCATTAACTGCTTAAAGACCAGGCTGTTTCTGGCATTTTTTGTTCACAAATTTAAATCAGAATTTTTTGCTAGAAAATTGCTTCTAACCCCCAAACATACCGTATATACTCGAGTATAAGCCGAGTTTTTCAGCACATATTTTGGTGCTGAAAATGCCCCCCTCGGCTTATACTCGAGTCACCACTTTGCTCCTGATCTCCTGGATTTTGGGGACCCAGTACTGGCCGGCCAAACTTGGCACACATGTAGCCTCACTCTTCTAAAAGTGTGCAAAGTTTTTTGTCCGGTGGACCTACGGTCGGGGAGCATCAATTTTTCAAACCCGGGCACCCCTTCCATAGACTCCCATGTTAAACGGTAATTTCTCCGGTGACTTTGGGGCCCGGTACCGGCCGGTCGTAGGTCACCTGGACCCGGAACTTGGCACATATGTTCTCCTCTACACATGTGCAAAGTTTTTTGTCCGGGGGACCTACGGCTGGGGAGCACCGATTTTTCTTAGACTCCCATGATTAAAACTTCAGTCGAGGCATGGGCACAGTGAGGCATGCAGATGGACACCCTAGGCTTATACACGTTTTTCCCGTTTTTTTTGTAGTAAAATTGGGTGCCTCGGCTTATATTCGGGCAGCTTATACGTGAGTATATATGGTACATTTTTGTTTAGCGGAGCCCCTAGGGAATGAAATGGCAATCTCTGCACTTTTCTAGGTCATATGTCGGTATGTGCACAGTAGACATGTGCATTCGTTTTCGTTAGAATCCATTTTCGTCCGAAAATCTGTTTTTTTCGTTATCGTTTTAACAAACGATAACGAAAGCGCAAGAAACAAAGACGGAAAGATCTGACATAAAAAATGCTTTATTTTCGTTTTCGTTGCGGTAAAAATTCGATATAGAGAGATTCGACATTATAGAGAAAAGATTTGACATTATAGGGAAAAGATTCGACATTATAGAGAAAAGATTTGACACTATATAAATAATAGATTCGACATTACAGAGAATAGATTTCGATTTATGAGAAAATAGATTCAACATTATTACTAGTCATACAACATTAGAATTCTTGTAGGCGGAATATTCGACCGGAAATGTACAATTCGACGTAACGATTCGACGTTCCGTCGAATATTCTTTTAACCATTCGACAGAAACCAAGTATTATTGGATTTTCGGACGAAAGCTATTCCCCAACGAAAAACAAAATAAATTAAAACGATTTTCGGGAGTAACTAAATAAATGTATTTTCCAAACAAAAAAACGAAACAAAATATTCAAGTCTGCCCATGTCTAGTGCACAGCGGTTTTGCAAACAATTTTTTGGGGAAAAAAAATACACTAACCACTTAAGGACTGTCTAACACCGATATAAGTTGGCAGAATGGCACGGCTGGGCACGAGCACGTACAGGTAGGTTGCCCTTAAGTGCCCAGCCGGTGTCCTGCGATCGGTCACAGGAGCTGAAGAACGAGTAGAGGTGAATGTAAACAAACCTTCCCCGTTCTTCTCTGTGGCTTGTCACTGATCGCCCCCCTACAGTAAGAAAAACACAATAGGACACACTTAACCCCTTTAGCTCCCACTAATGGTTAACCTCTTCACTGACATTTTCACAGTAATCAGTGCATTTTTATAGCACTTTTCGCTGTCCCAAAAATAAATAATAATAATCGCTGCCATTACTAGTAAAAAAAAATATATATTTATATATTAATACAAACACCATAAAACTAACCTTTATTTTTTAAACGCTATAACTTTTACACAAAACAATCAATAAAGGCTTATTTTTTACCAAAAATTTGTAGAATACGTATTGGCCTAAACTGAGGGAAAAAAAAAAAAAAAAATGTTATATATTTTTTTGGGGGATATTTTTTATAGCACAAAGTTAAAAATATTGAATTTTTTCACAATTGTTGCTCTATTTATAGCGCAAAAAATAAAAACCGTATTTGTGGGGAAAAAAGGACGCCAATTTTGTTTGGGAGCCACGTCGCACAACCGCGCAATTGTCAGTTAAAGCGACGCAGTGCCGAATCGCAAAATAGGGCCAGGTCCTTTACATAATGGTCCGGGTCTTAAGTGGTTAATGACAAGAAAGAAAGAAAGAAAGAAAAGAAAAAAGTTACGCCAAGTAAATAGATACCCAACATGCCACGCTTTAAAATTGCGCACACTCATGTAGTGGCGATAAACTACGAAACTTAAAGCGGAGCTCCACCCATATAAACAACATTTTGCCATGTTGTTTAAAAAAATAAAAATAAAAAAACCTGAAAAAAAAAAAAAAAAAAAAAATACTCACCCGAGATAGCTGTTGCTATGCGGAAGTCCGTAATCTGCCTCTTCCACTCCGCGGTTTGATTTCTTCTTCTCCTTCTCCTTGTGAATGGGCGCGCTGCTTTCTGGGAACTGTGTGTGTTCTCAGAGAGCAGCGCGCCCATTCACAAGCCAGCGTGAGACTCGCGCAGGCACAGTAGGAAACGGGCAGTGAAGCCGTACGGCTTCACTGCCTGTTTCCCATAGTGTGAATGGCGGCGCGGGACTCGGAGCGATCGCGGGACCGGCATCGGGGGGGCCATCAGCGCGGGTGCCTAGGACAGGTAAGTGTCCTTATTTAAAGTCAGCAGCTACACTGTTAGTAGCTGCTGACTTTAAAAAAAAAAATTTTCGCGGCTGGAGCTCCGCTTTAAAAATCTCTATAGGTGACGCTTTAAAACACCTTTGCAGGTTACCTGTTTAACTCTTAAACAGAAGGCCTGGCACTAGAATTATTGCTCTCGCTCTAACATTCACAGTGTTACCTCACATGTGTGGTGCAAAAAGGTTGATGTGTGTATACGATTTGAGTATGAGTTTGCTTCTGCGCACGGGAGGGATGGGGGGCACATTACATTTTTTTATTATTATTTATTTTTACACTGTCTCTTTAAAATAATTTTTTTTATTAAATCGCTTTTATTCTGATTAACCACTTCAATACAGTGCACTTAAACCCCCATCTTACCCAGACCAATTTTCAGCTTTCGGTGTTCTCACACTTTGAATGACAATTACTCAGTCATACAACACTGTACCCAAATAAAAATTGCGTCCTTTTTCACACAAATAGAGCTTTCTTTTGGTGGTATTTAATCACTCGTGGGTTTTTTTATTTTTTGCGCTATAAATAAAAAAAAGACGGTAGATTGTGAAAAAATTGCATTTTTCTTTGTTTCTGTCATAAAATTTAGCAAATTAGTATTTTTCTTCATAAACGGTTGACAGGGTATGGTCACTGGTGGGTGACGGTGACAGGGTACGGTCACTGGTGGGTGACGGTTGCACTGCTGATGGCAGTCTATTTATGTGACAGGTGCACTTTATGGGTGACTGTTGGGTGGCTGGTGACAATTGGGGGGGGGGGCAAAGGGACAGATGTGGTGTTTGTGCAGACACTACAGTAACAAAGAACTGTAACTCACTGCTTCTAGCTCTTCTCTCCTCACACTGGAAACGATGTGTGAGGGGAGAAGAGCTGGTAACAGTTAGTTACAGCTCTTTGTTTACACTTAGTGATCAGAGCTGATCACGTGGTACACAGCCCTGACCAATGGCTGTGTACCATTATCGGTGATGAGCAGTGTTCCCGGGAACACGCGCCGTGCACTATGGGGGTGTTGCCATGCGTGATCAGCCGTGACTTCATCACGGCCGATCACGTGGTTAACAGCGCATCCGCGCCGCTGTTCACCCCTGTCGGTAACGAGCGGTGTCTCCGTGACACGCCGCTACCGACAGTACAGGGATGCGCGCACGCAATCGCGCGCAATCCCTGTTTGAATGACTGGACGTCATATGACGTGCAGTCAGGAGATTGGAGTCCTCCGCCCGCCGTCATTTGACGGTGGACAAGTGGTTAAAAGGAATGTAAACATCCCTTGTAATAGAAATAAGAATGACGGGTCCTCTTTATCAATAGATATCTGGGGGTCAAAAAGACCCCAAATCTCTTTACTGTTAAAAAGCAAAAAAAAAAAAAGTTTACTTACACCCTGGACCGGAAGTGATGTCATGACTTTGCTTCAGTCCTCCAAGACCATAGAGGCGAATAAAGACGATCTACCTTTTTGATCCCCCCCTGTGGACCAGTCGGCAGCATCGTCAGATCGTTTCTTGGGTGAGCCGACAAAAACGGTAAGGCCAAAAGACACCGGTGAGCTTCTGAAAGCATTCCAGCGGCTCACAACGCTTCCAGGAGAAAGCCAGCCGCCAACTGAAACAAACAATAGCAGGGTTATGGCGGATCTCTTTAGCCATAATCCTGGTAAAACACTTGGCTTTGTCTAAGGGGACTAGGCGGCAGAGGCAGCAGCTCTCCTCTCCCCCATACGAGGACTGCTCTGCTCCGCTCTCCACCCCCACTCCACCCGCTCTCGCAAAAAAAAAAAGTATTCGGCCAGGCATCGGGAGCATTTGTGCGAGTACAAGTACTTACGCAAATGCTCAGTATCGATCCCGATACCAGTATCGGTATCAGGACAACCCTAGTTACAACTGTCAGATTTTTATTGCGGTCTGTCCCATTAAGGAGATTCATGCTCTCTATTTGTCCCGTTTACCGTCATCACTGAAAGTAAAAGAAATTCACAAATTTTGGGTTGTCCCCAGAAAAGTAATAGAGGGAAAATCTTCCAATGGGGACACTAGTTCTGGTGACCTGGGGGTCCCCAAGCAATCCCCTTTGTTTTCAGGGTTTTCCTCTCACTTCCTGTTAGGCTATGGGAGAGGAAATGAAGGGAAATCTCTGCAAAGGGGACAACACAGATGGCGAAAAAAATAAAAAATCTGACAGGAGTTCTAACTCTCCATTGCTCTATCCAAGAAAGTAGTTCTACTTTAACCAACATGTGAGCAAAGGACCTGTGGCAGCCTTGTAAATCTCAAAAACAGCTGCTCGATGCCCAAAAAGCACCAACTGATCTGGTGGAGTGCAGTTTTAACAGGGAAAGGTGGGACTTTGCACATGAGATCAAAGGTTTAAAGAATGAGTCAAATCCACCTGGCGATTGTGAAACATGAAGCAGGTTGTCCCCTATGGGGACCTTCAGGAACCACAAGGAAAGATTCAGACTGATGAAAGGGAGCTGTCGCTGAGACAGACTTGAACAGCGTCTACCAAATATAGACAAAGGGAAAACTCATTAGGATGTTTCAGAGCAGAACAGAGAGATGGTAGAATCTACGTGAAATGTGGGAACCACCTTTGTGTAGCACAAGAAAGGGTTCTTTACAAGTTAGGCCTGCCACATTGGAGACTCACCTCAAAGAAGTGATGGCAAAAGGAAAGACAACCTTTTCTAAGGAACAGACTAAACCAGGCTGACATCCCATAGAGCAGGCATGTCCAAAGTCCGGCCCGCGGGCCGAATGCGGCCCTTGTTCCGGTTTAATATGGCCCCCCTGGTAATTTGGGGAGAGAGAGAGAGAGAGAGAGAGAGAGAGAGAGAGAGAGAGAGAGAGAGAGAGAGAGAGAGAGAGAGAGAGAGAGAGAGAGAGAGAGAAGAGAGAGAAGAGAGAGAAGAGAGAGAAGAGAGAGAAGAGAGATATATACACATACAGTGCAGAAAATAAGTATTTGAACACCCTGCTATTTTGCAAGTTCTCCCACTTGGAAATCATGGAGGGGTCTGAAATTGTTATCGTAGGTGCATGTCCACTGTGAGAGACATAATCAAAAAAAATATTCCAGAAATCACAATGTATGATTTTTTTAACTATTTATTTGTATGATACAGCTGCAAATAAGTATTTGAACACCTGAGAAAATCAATGTTAATATTTGGTACAGTAGCCTTTGTTTGCAATTACAGAGGTCAAACGTTTCTTGTAGTTTTTCACCAGGTTTGCACACACTGGAGGAGGGATTTTGGCCCACTCCTCCACACAGATCTTCTCTAGATCAGTCAGGTTTCTGGGCTGTCGCTGAGAAACACGGAGTTTGAGCTCCCTCCAAAGATTCTCTATTGGGTTTAGGTCTGGAGACTGGCTAGGCCACGCCAGAACCTTGATATGCTTCTTACAGAGCCACTCCTTGGTTATCCTGGCTGTGTGCTTCGGGTCATTGTCATGTTGGAAGACCCAGCCTCGACCCATCTTTAAAGCTCTAACTGAGGGAAGGAGGTTGTTGCCCAAAATCTCGCAATACATGGCCCCGGTCATCCTCTCCTTAATACAGTGCAGTCGCCCTGTCCCATGTGCAGAAAAACACCCCCATGCTTCACAGTAGGGATGGTGTTCTTAGGATGGTACTCATCATTCTTCTTCCTCCAAACACGGTTAGTGGAATTATGACCAAAAAGTTCTATTTTGGTCTCATCTGACCACATGACTTTCTCCCATGACTCCTCTGGATCATCCAAATGGTCATTGGCAAACTTAAGACGGGCCTTGACATGTGCTGGTTTAAGCAGGGGAACCTTCCGTGCCATGCATGATTTCAAACCATGACGTCTTAGTGTATTACCAACAGTTACCTTGGAAATGGTGGTCCCAGCTCTTTTCAGGTCATTGACCAGCTCCTCCCGTGTAGTCCTGGGCCGATTTCTCACCTTTCTTAGGATCATTGAGACCCCACGAGGTGAGATTTTGCATGGAGCCCCAGTCCGAGGGAGATTGACAGTCATGTTTAGCTTCTTCCATTTTCTAATGATTGCTCCAACAGTGGACCTTTTTTCACCAAGCTGCTTGGCAATTTCCCCGTAGCCCTTTCCAGCCTTGTGGAGGTGTACAATTTTGTCTCTAGTGTCTTTAGACAGCTCTTTGGTCTTGGCCATGTTAGTAGTTGGATTCTTACTGATTGTATGGGGTGGACAGGTGTCTTTATGCAGCTAATGACCTCAAATAGGTGCATCTAATTTAGGATAATAAATGGAGTGGAGGTGGACATTTTAAAGGCAGACTAACAGGTCTTTGAGGGTCAGAATTCTAGCTGATAGACAGGTGTTCAAATACTTCTTTGCAGCTGTATCATACAAATAAATAGTTAAAAAAATCATACATTGTGATTTCTGGATTTTGATTATGTCTCTCACAGTGGACATGCACCTACGATGACAATTTCAGACCCCTCCATGATTTCCAAGTGGGAGAACTTGAAAAATAGCAGGGTGTTCAAATACTTATTTTCTGCACTATATATATATAGAGATAGGTAGATAGATAAGATTATATATATATATATATATATATATATATATATATATATATATATATATATATATATATATATATATATATATATATATATAGATTCTCTCTCTCTCTCTCTCTCTCTCTCTCTCTCTATATATATATCTCTCTTTTGCTGCCCCATGGCTACTAAAGATATATACTGTATTTATCGGCGCTACCTTAGAGGGGACAGGGAGAGGGCATAACAAGCGTCATCTGTACTAGGAAGTTCTGTCGCCTGGGCTGCCATTGGACAACTGATCTGTCTATCATAGAAGGCAGGACTTGGTATTAAAGAGGCCGCTCAAAAAAAAGGATTTTTAATAAACAGCTTACCTGTAAAATCCTTTTCTTGAAGTACATCACGGGACACAGAGCGCATAGTCATTACATATGGGTTATATGGGTACCTTCAGGTGTGGACACTGGTGTAATCAATTTCACAGGAAGTTTCCTCCCTATATAACCCCCTCCCACTGGGAGTGCTTCAGTTTTTGTAGCAAGCAATCCTCCGAGGTTACACAATGTTCCCCAAAAGAGGGGTGGGAGCTCTGTGTCCCGTGATGTACTTCAAGAAAAGGATTTTACAGGTAAGCTGTTTATTAAAAATCCTTTTTTCTTCATCGTACATCACGGGACACAGAGCGCATAGCCATTACACTTGGGATGTCCTAAAGCAATGCTCTATGAAGGGAGGGAGACCGTAAGGCCAAGAATAGCCAAATAAAAACTTATCAGGAAGTAAAGTAACTCCACCAACAGAAAAAAAGGGGCGTGACCCAGACCAGAGGATTCTATACTGCTGCCCGTAGGACCGCCTGCCCAAAAGCTGCGTCCGTACCCTTTGCAACGTCCAACTTATAAAATTTAGTAAACGTATGTACGGAAGACCAGGTTGCCGCCTTGCAAACCTGTGCCATGGAGTGGTGTGCCGCCCAGGAGGCACTCATGGCCCTCGCAGAATGGGCTTTAACTGATAAGGGAGGTGGAACGCGCTTCAGACCATATGCCTGAAAAATCAGCTGCTTAATCCACCTAGCCAAGGAAGACTTGGCAGCCGGCTGACCCTTCTTGGGGCCATCCGGAAGAACAAAAAGCACATCTGTTTTCCGAATCTTCTCTGTAGCCTTGAGATAGACCCTCATGGCTCGAACCACGTCCAAAGTATGAAGCCGTCTTTCCTCTCTGGACTGGGGAGTAGGAAAGAAGGAAGGTAGGACTAGGTCCTGATTCAAGTGAAAACTGGATATGACCTTAGGAAGGAAAGAAGGTTGAGGCCGCAGAACCACTCTGTCCTTATGCAGAATAAGGTATGGCTCCCTGCATGACAAGGCTGCCAGCTCGGAAACCCTTCTGGCTGAAGCCATAGCCACCAAGAAAACCAACTTTCGGGTTAGTAGCACAAGAGGGATTTCTGTCAGAGGTTCAAACGGCTGCCTTTGTAAAGCTGACAAGACCAGATTTAAATTCCAGGGGCAGAGGGGAGCTCTAATAGGGGGATTCACATGCAAGACCCCCTGCAAGAAGGTTTTCATAAGCGAATGGGTGGCCAAGGGTCTTTGAAACCATATTGATAAAGCCGACACCTGCCCCTTTAGAGTACTAAGAGCCAACCCTTTGTCAACGCCAACCTGGAGGAATCGCAAGATCCTGTCAATAAAAAACTTTCGCGGATGCCATTTTTGAGACTCGCACCACTCCACATAGGTTCTCCAGACTCTGTAATAAATATTTCTGGAGACCGGTTTCCTAGCCTGAATCAACGTAGATATGACCTGATCTGAGAGGCCTCTGCCCTTAAGAATTAGGGATTCAGCCGCCAAGCCGTCAAATTTAGCTGCTGTGAAGCAGGGTGGCAGATTGGGCCCTGAGACAGCAGATCTGGGCGCAGGGGGAGCGGCCACGGTGCCCCGACTGACATCTTCACGATGAGTGCGTACCAAGCCCTCCTGGGCCAGGCTGGGGCCACCAGGATCACAGGCCTGCGCTCCACCCGGATCCTCCGTAGAAGGCGGGGAATCATCTGCAGTGGAGGGAACGCATACAGAAGAGAAAACTTGTGCCAAGGGCAAACCAACGCATCGGTCCCGTAGGCCGAGGGATCCCTGGCTCGGGATATGAATTTGTCCAACTTTTTGTTGGATCTTGTTGCCATAATGTCCACATCTGGGACTCCGAATCTTTGGCAAATCTCTTGGAATACCTGGGGGTGAAGAGACCACTCCCCCGGGAGCAACTGTTGACGACTCAAAAAATCTGCTTGAGAATTGTCTATCCCTGGGATGAACACCGCCGAGATGCAGGGTACATGGGCTTCGGCCCATGAGAAAATCAGGTTTACTTCTCTTTGGGCTGCTGGGCTCTTCGTGCCCCCCTGGTGGTTTATGTATGCCACCGCCGTGGCGTTGTCGGACTGTATCCTTACTGGCAGACCCTGAAGGGGGAGAGTCCAGGCGATCAGGGCCAGCCGAGCAGCTCTGATCTCCAAGATATTGATGGGAAGCAGTTTTTCTGCCTCCGACCACTGCCCTTGCTGGGTCTGTCCTTCTAGAACTGCCCCCCAACCTGACAGGCTGGCATCCGTGGATACTATCTTCCACGTGATGGGGCAAAAGGATTTCCCCTTTGACAAATTTTGAGAGACCAGCCACCAAAAACAGGCTGCGCCGGACCTTCGGGGAGAGCACTAACGGACGATCTAATGCCTGAATGGACTTGTTCCAAGCAGAGAGAATGGCTGCCTGAAGATATCTGGTATGGATCTGGGCGTAGGGTACTGCCTCGAAGGCGGCCACCATCTTCCCCAGCAGTCGCATACATAGGCGAATAGTCGGCCTCTTCTTGCCTAAGATCACTTGAACTGCTTGAGCTATTGATCTGATCTTTGCTTGAGGTAAAATTATCCTCTGGCAGTCTGTATCTAGCCGAAGGCCTAGATATTCCAACTGCTTTGTGGGTTTCAATATCGATTTTTCTAGGTTTACAATCCACCCGAATTCCTCTAGATGCTGAACTGTGCGACCTACTGCCTGATTGAGGCTGGAAGCTGAGCTGTCGATAACCAGAAGATCGTCCAAGTATGCCAGGACCAAAATGCCTTCTGTCCTTAGGACGGCTAGCACCGGGGCTAACACCTTTGTGAATACCCGCGGAGCTGTTGCCAACCCGAAAGGGAGGGCTACGAACTGGTAATGGCGGTGATCTATCATAAAACGAAGAAACCTGTGATGTGCCGGGTAGATCGGCACGTGCAGATACGCATCTTTTATCTCTATAGATGCTAGAAAGTCGCCTTGATGTAGGCTGGCTGCCACCGAACGTATGGACTCCATACGAAAGGTCTGAATGTTTAGAAAGCGATTTAGGCGTTTGAGGTCTAAGATAGGCCTGACGTCGCCATTGGGCTTTGGTATTATGAAAAGGTTGGAGTAGAATCCCAGACCCCATTCCTGGGTTGGTACTTCTACAATTACTCCTTGGAGCAAGAGACGATCCAATGCTTTTACAAGAGAGGCCCTCTTTAATGGGTCGCTTGGAAGACTTGACCCCTGAAAATGAGGACGGGGGACTTCCCGAAACTCTAGCTTGTAGCCCGTGGCTACCACGGACATTACCCAAGAGTCGGGAATTCTGGCCTTCCACACTTCGGAGAAAAACCGAAGCCTTCCCCCCACCCAAGAGAGTGGGGGCGCCCCTTCATGAATCTGACTTGAGGACTGGTTTAACCGGCTTGCGAGACCAAGCCCTGCCGTGGCTTGTCCTTGTGGGCGGCTATTAAATGCTGAACGCCCGGGAGGCCGTCGATACTGACGGGAAGTTGAAGGGGCCGAGCCTGCGAAGGCCTGTCGCTTAAACGCGGGCCCACGCGATCTTTTCTTGACAGGCAAGAAAGAACTTTTACCACTTGATATGGTCTGGATATATTTATCTAGGTCTTCACCGAATAGTCTCCCACCATGAAAGGGAAATCCTGCTAAAAGCCTTTTGCAGGGTGTCTCTGCTGACCAGTTTTTCAGCCACAAAAGGCGACGCATATGAACCAACAGCAGAGATAAACGGGACGCCTGTTGAACGGAGTCCTTAATAGCATCTACTGCAAAGCAGAGAGCTCTTGGGAGGTCAGCCAATTCACGAGCTTGCTGAGCCGGTATGTCCCTTAATATCTGTTTAGTCTGATCCTTTAAAGCCTGACAAACGCCAATGGCTGCCACCGCTGGCTGAACCACGGCACCTACTGTGGTAAAAAAGGGATTTTTAAATACAGCTTACCTGTAAAATCCTTTTCTTGGAGTACATCACGGGACACAGAGCGGCATATTCATTACTATGTGGGTTATATGGAGTACCTTCAGGTGTGGACACTGGCAATCTTCAAACAGGAAGTCCCCTCCCTATATAACCCCCTCCCCTAGAGGGAGTCCCTCAGTTTTGTAGCAAGCAGTATGCCTCCCAAAATGGTCACCCAAAAGAGGGGTGGGAGCTCTGTGTCCCGTGATGTACTCCAAGAAAAGGATTTTACAGGTAAGCTGTATTTAAAAATCCCTTTTTCTTTCTCGTACATCACGGGACACAGAGCGGCATATTCATTACTATGTGGGATGTCCGAAAGCAATGCTTTAATGAGGGGAGGGAGACATCTTCCAAAGAAGGATACAATTTAGAGATAAACTCAAATCATAATAATAATTCCAAATTAGTCAAGAAAGAAGAACCTTTTTCTTTTTTTTTTTTTTTTATATAACCAAGGGTGTTTCTGATCCCGAGGATTTCAAACTGCAGCCTGTAGTACTGCCTGTCCAAAGGCAGAATCCGCATTCCTTCTCACGTCTAGTTGATAAAACCTTGTAAACGTGTGGACTGTTGCCGCCTTGCATATCTGAGCCATAGAGATCTGATGGTGTGCTGCCCAAGAGGCGCCCATGGCCCTGGTAGAATGGGCCTTTACCGACAACGGAGGGGGCAACCTCTTCAATCCGTAGGCTTGAATGATTAATTGTCTAATCCATCTCGAGATGGTGGATTTTGCAGCTGCCTGCCCCTTCTTGGGGCCATCTGGTAGAACGAATAACACCTCTGTTTTCCGGATCTTTTCCGTAGCTTTAAGATAGGCCTTCATGGCCCGGACAATATCCAAGGTATGCAGCAACCCCTCCTTTCTAGATGTAGGTTTTGGAAAGAAGGATGGAAGTACCAAATCCTGGTTTAAGTGAAATTTGGATATAACCTTTGGTAGAAAGGAAGGATGGGGCCGGAGAACTGCCCTGTCCTTATGCAGAACAAGATATGGTTCCTTACACGATAAGGCTGCTAATTCTGACACTCTCCTGGCCGAAACTATGGCGACCAAGAAAACCAACTTTCTTGTCAGTAAGAGTAAAGGAATCTCAGCCAAAGGCTCAAAAGGCTGTTTCTGTAGAGTGGACAGGACAAGATTTAGGTCCCAAGGACAAACTGGTGACTTGACAGGAGGATTAATACGCAAGACCCCCTGTAAGAAGGTCTTTACCAGCGAGTGGGTGGCCAGCGGCCTCTGAAACCACACTGACAGAGCTGAGATCTGTCCTTTGATTGTGCTTAGTGCCAGGCCTTTATCCACTCCTAGCTGGAGAAAACTTAACACCCTATCAATAGTATATTTGCGGCAATTCCATCTTTTGGATTCACACCAGCCTATATAGTTCCTCCACACCCTGTAATAAATTACCCTGGAGACCGGCTTTCTAGCCTTAATCAGGGTAGGGATTACCTGCTTAGACAGACCCCTACCCCTGAGAATCAGGGATTCAGCCTCCAGGCCGTCAAATTTAGACGCTGTAATGTAGGGTGGAGGATCGGGCCTTGTGAGAGTAGGTCTGGTTGTAGAGGAAGAGTCCAAGGGTCTCCCACTGCCATATTCAGGACTAGTGAGTACCAAGCCCTCCGGGGCCAAGCTGGAGCTATTAGAATGACTGGCTTGTGCTCCACTCTGATCTTGCGCAACAGGCGGGGGAGTAACTGTAGTGGAGGGAATGCATATAGAAGTTTGAATTGATGCCAAGGGCAAACCAACGCATCGGTTCCGCAGGCCATAGGATCCCTCGCTCGCGACACGAACCTGTCTAGTTTCTTGTTGAACCTGGATGCCATTATATCTACGTCTGGCGTTCCCCACCTCTGGCAGATTGTCTGAAAGACCTGGGGATGCAGAGACCACTCCCCTGGCAACAGACTCTGGCGACTTAAGAAGTCTGCCTGCAGGTTGTCCACTCCGGGAATGAATATCGCTGAAATGCAGGGTACATGAACCTCTGCCCATTGAAAAATCAAGTTCACTTCCCTTTGAGCGGCCTGGCTCCTGGTTCCCCCTTGGTGGTTTATGTATGCCACCGCCGTGGCATTGTCTGACTGGATTCTCACCGGGAACCCCTTTAATCTGGAGGTCCACGCCAACAGGGCTAGGCGAGCAGCTCTGATTTCCAAGATATTGATGGGGAGCTGCCTCTCTGCTTTCACCCAAGTTCCCTGGCGGGAGAACCCCTCGAAGACCGCCCCCCAGCCTGCCAGGCTGGCGTCTGTGGTAACTACCTTCCAGACAACAGGGCTGAAGGATCTTCCCTTTAGAAGGTTCTGAGGGTTCAACCACCAGGTCAGGCTTTGTCGGACCCTTGATGATAGCGTCAAAGGGGACTCTAAGGCATATGCCCTCTTGCCCCAGGCTGCTAGAATGGCTGCCTGTAGGACGCGAGTGTGGATCTGAGCGTATGGTACTGCCTCGAATGTGGCCACTAGCTTGCCTAGTAATCGCATACACAGGCGAATAGTTGGTCTTTTCTTGTTTATAACCAACTGAACCAACCCCTTGATCGCCTTGATCTTTACAAGGGGCAGGAACACCTTTTGATGTTCTGTGTCTAACCTCATGCCGAGGTATTCCAACTGCTTTGTAGGCTGGAATGCTGACTTTCCCTGGTTTAGGACCCAGCCGAATTCTTCGAGGTACCGAACCGTGAGGTTTACTGCCTTTTGCAGACCCGTCCGTGAGTGATCTATGATTAAAAGGTCGTCCAAGTATGCTAGGACTGTGACTCCTTGGATCCTTAAATTGGCCAGAACTGGGGCTAGAATCTTCGTGAATACCCGGGGGGCCGTGGCCAGCCCGAAAGGGAGCGCCCTGAATTGGAAGTGTCGCTGCCCCACCGCGAAGCGTAAAAACCTTTGATGCGCCTGAAAGATTGGTACATGAAGGTAAGCATCTTTTATGTCTATGGAGGCCAGAAAATCGTCTTTCTGAAGCGCGGCGGCTGCTGACCGGATGGATTCCATCCGGAAGGAACGCACCCTTAGATAACTGTTTAACCCCTTTAGGTCCAAGATTGGCCTGACATCGCCGTTGGGCTTTGGTATGACAAAGAGATTGGAATAGAAACCTAGGCCTTGCTCTTGGGCTGGCACTTCTATAATTACGTCCTGGCAAAGCAGGTGATCCAAAGCTGCCAGCATTGAGGCCTTCCTTGCTGGATCCCTTGGTAGCCTTGATTCTTGAAAATGAGGCGGAGGATATTTTAGAAACTCCAGTCTGTAACCTGTGGTTACAGATGCCCGGACCCAATTGTCGGGGATCTTGGCTTCCCAAACTTCTGCGAAGAGACGAAGCCTTCCCCCCACCCGTGAGAGTGGGGGCGCCCCTTCATAATGCAGACTTAGGGGCTGTCTTTGACGGCTTGCGATACCACGGCTTCTTACCCCCAGGGGTCTGTCCTTGCGATCTACTGATAACGTTGGATCGTGCAGGCGGCCGTCGATACTGCCTGGAATTAGAGGGCCCCGAGACATGAAAAAGCTGCCTCTTAAATGTAGGAGCCCAGAATGTCTTTTTGACCGGTAAAAGGGTACTCTTGCCATTTGAAATAGTCTGAATATATTTATCCAGATCTTCTCCGAAGAGTCGTCCTCCATGGAAGGGAAATCCTGCCAGAAGCTTTTTGCATGGGGGCTCCGCCGCCCAGTTCTTCAACCATAAGAGCCTTCTCATGTGCACCAAACATAGTGATAAACGAGAAGCCTGCTGGATGGAATCTTTTATAGCATCTACCGCGAAACACAGAGCTCTGGGAATGTCAGCAAACTCCTCTGCTTGTTGGGTAGGCATGTCCTTTAACATCTCTTTTGTCTGGTCTTTTAATGCCTGACAAACTCCAATTGCAGCTACCGCTGGCTGCACCACTGCTCCTGCCGTAGCAAAGGATGCTTTTAAAAGTGTCTCTAATCTTTTATCAACCGGATCTTTAAACATATGTATGTTTTCCACCGGGCAAGTTAGTGATTTATTCACACATGAGATGGCTGCATCCACTATTGGGAGCCTCCACTTCTTGGAGAATTTTTCCTCCATGGGATAAATGACCGCAAATCTTTTCGGTGGCAGAAAAATCCTGTCCGGCCGTACCCAATCCCGAAAGATCAATTCCTCCAAGAGAGGATGGACCGGAAAAACTGCGTTGCTTAACGGGGCTTTCAAAGAGCCCAGAGAGGATACCGGAGGAACCTGAGGTTCTGGCAAATGGCAAACTAAATGCCGAGCGGACCATGTCCGCCAAAGACTGTACCCACAGTCTCTCTGTCTGGGAGTCTGAAAATGGTTCCTCAGAGGTAGACCCCTCCATCCCTGAACCCTCTTGGTTCAGGTCCAGTTGATCCTCCTGTGATTCTAATTCCTCCGGAGAGAGAATCTCAGCATCTGAGGATACACCCCCTGGTGATGGGGATCTAACCCGTTTCTTACTAGGAATAGCTCTAGCGATCAATGCCGCTATTCTTTCTTCTAGCCCCCCTAGGGATACGGCTAGCATCTCCTCTGTGATAAACACAGGGCTGGGCTGATCTGGGCCAGCCTCCGCACCAGATCCCCCTAATGGCTCATCCAAGGCGCTTCTTAAATTAATAAGCTGCGGGGAAAGAATCGGCATATCAGAATCAGAAAGGGAACCCTTTTGTTTTTTGGTCTTTTTTGTACCCTTTGACCCCGAACCCTTGGAAGCCATAATACAAAATCGAGGGACTCCGCCCACACAACAGACTGTAGTGGCCAGGAGTACAAATTTCAGAGTTTAGGGGAGAATAGATCACTAGTGTCCCAAAAACTGATGGGCCCGTATGTTGGTTTTTTTTTTTTTTTTTTTAAATAATTATATATTATATATTATATATTTTCTTTGACAACATACAGTGACCCTAATTTAAGTTTGCCAGCCTCCAACCTGCTGCAAAATAAGGGGAATTCTTGGCTTAACAATAAAGGCATTGGAACAAAGTCCACATGTACTACCCCTCTTCCGCCACCGGGAGTCACTGTTCTGCCGCTCTGCGTCCTCTCCTTGAAAGATCAGCCTCAGACTGAGTACTGACAAAGCCTGCTGTCTATAACAGCACAAAGGCGCGCCCCTGTATGACGCCGCAGCCCGCCCCCCCCCGCCCTCCTGTCTGGACGGCGCGAAAAATGTCAATAAGACGTGCGCGCGCACGCGCGCGCGCGCGCGTATGCCGGAAAACAGGAGGAACATGGAGGAGCCGCGCTGCTGGAGATCCAGGCACGCAGAAACAGGCGGCAGATTCAAACCCCCGGCCAGGTAGGACTCTCTCAAGGCCCCTAGGGATCCTTACTAGCCCTAGGAAGAAACAGCAGGTTAGCTAGCAACACATATTCAGACAGGGGGGCCTAGTGATGGGGGGAGAAAGGGTGTCATCCTGTCTCTCTTAGACATAGTGATCACGGTTGCCCATGCAGAGCATACTTAGGCTATCCCCCCCTTTTAGGTTACCCCGGGGAGCCTGCTGTCGAACCAAGTCCCGCAGGCTCCCCCTTACCTGCTCCATGCTGCAGGATGTTTGACCAGCAAACTGATCCAATCTTCTCCCATCTCCGTGGGTAGCGTAGTAGACCTTCAGGCCCTGGGGTCCTATGAAGGTACCCACTGTCCTGGACCTATATAGCACCCTGGCAAACAGGAACTTTATGGTTTTGCAAACTCCAAGTCCTGGGCCCAGGGTCCAGCCCTCCAAAGAGGAACATTATAGGCAAAACCCCACGGTTTGGGGCCCGGGTACTGTCCACTTTGGCACTGAGGCTCCTTGGACAGATCCGGTTAGCCCGCCCTTAATCCCAAGGATGTGGAGCAAAGCTATTCCGTGACCAACACCTAAGACACTGGCGAAAAAACTGAGGGACTCCCTCTAGGGGAGGGGGTTATATAGGGAGGGGACTTCCTGTTTGAAGATTGCCAGTGTCCACACCTGAAGGTACTCCATATAACCCACATAGTAATGAATATGCCGCTCTGTGTCCCGTGATGTACGAGAAAGAAAGAAGCCTTCAGTAGGGTCTCCAATTTTTTGTCGACTGGATCTTTAAACATCTGGACATTTTCCACCGGACAGGTCAGGGATTTATTTACGCAGGAAATGGCTGCGTCCACGGTAGGGAGTGCCCATTTCTTTGCAAATTCTTCTTCCATAGGATAGAGAATGGTGAACCTTTTAGGAGGGATAAAAATCCTATCAGGTCGAGCCCAATCCTGAAAAATCACGCTCTCCAGAAGGGGGTGAACCGGGAAAGACGCACCACTCAACGGTGCCTTCAAGGAACCTAAAGAGGATACCGCGGGGGCTAATTGTTCTGACACTGGAAGTTTAAAAGCAGTGCGAACCATATCCGTCAGAGACTGGATCCACAGACTCTCTGCTTGAGAAGCCGAAAAAATTTCATCTATAGTGGAATCTTCAATGTCTGACCCGTCGGGACTCAGGTCCGCTTGATCCCCCTGTGGGTCCAATTCCTCCGAAGAGAGGACCTCTGCATCCGAACACACCGCTCCAGGTGATGGGGATCTAGCCCGTTTGCCACCCGGCAAAGAGCGGGCAATTAAAGCAGTTAACCTTTTCTCTAGCCCACCCAGGGTGGATTCTAGCATTTCTTCCGTAACATAAACGGGAATGGGTTGATTGGGGGCCGCCTCTGACCCTAGTACCCTCAATGGCTCCTGCAACATGCTGTTCGGTGGTCTATCTGGTGAGGGTGGGACCACTGGAGCCTGGCCCAAATCCTCTGACCCCGATGGAGACCCCTTTACTTTTTTGGTACCTTTTGCAGCCTTAGCTGGTCCTGATCCCTTGGGAGCCATTGCACAACCTTGAGACACCCCTACAGCCAACACCCAACTGTTGTAGCTAGAAGTGAAACATTAATAAGGACAGGCTATGGTAAAAATGTTTCTAAATTTTCATACGCCTGAGAAGGCGGCAATACCGAGGAAAGTCCTGTGAGTATTGCCACACCAATGCCCGTTAGCTGGAGCCCAAGGTTGCACCGACTCAGATACTGCCAGATCTAAGGCTGAGTCCCTTTAAGAAAAAAACTTTTTTTTTTTTTTTTTCTGGTCAGTGTGGACTAAGTCCAGACCTGAAGATCCACAAACCACCACTGGGTGTCCCCGCCCCCCCCACGCTGAAACCAACATGGAGGAAGCAGAGAGCAGAGGAGAAGCCTGGACCAGCGCTAGCAACCCAACAGACACCAGGTAAGTCACTAATCTTGGTAGTGCACACATAGAGGAAGCTGTCCCCATAGGCTTCCTAGGAAACAGGAGTTTTGTCAGCATTTCCTCCCTATAACACGTGGGGCTGCAGTATCATGCTAACAGGCAAGTTTGGGGGAAGTAGCAAAATACATATCTTTAAAAGCATATATATATCTACATGTTATCTGGGTAAACATTAGTACATCCCATCCTGCCTCAAAAGACATAGTGGAGATAGTGGCTGATGCACAAGCATACCATTAGCCAACCCAGAACCCCCAGGGGGATACCTACTGTCGAACCAAGTCCCGCAGGTTCCCTCTTACCTGCTCCACGCCGCAGGGTATTGCAAAATGCAAGAGGCCCAGCCTTCCCCCATCTCCGTGGGTATTGTCTTGGACCTTCAGGGACCGGGGTCCTGTGTTAAGGAACCCACACCCCTGGACCTATATAGCATCCTGGCATCAGTAGCGTTTAGTTCTTGGAAGAGACTAAGGCACTGGAGCCCAGAATCCAGCCCTCCAAGGAGAGGCATTATAGGCAAAACCCCACTCCAGCAGGGCCCGGGTACCGTACACCTTGGCTTTGAAGCACTTCGGACGGATCCGGCTAGCTATCCTGGGTCCCGAGACCTCCGAGGGACAGCTAGACGTGACCAACACCTAAGACACTGGCGAAAAAACTGAAGCACTCCCAGTGGGAGGGGGTTATATAGGGAGGAAACTTCCTGTTAAATTGATTACACCAGTGTTCACACCTGAAGGTACCCATATAACCCAAGTGTAATGGCTATGCGCTCTGTGTCCCGTGATGTACGATAAAGAAAACAGGAGATTCTCCTGTATGTAATCTGTTAGCACTCGTCCCGCCAGCTCCCTATCCCCTCAGAGGCTGCAAATGGGCATGGATCAGGCTGCATTCATGGCAATGGGGAGGCTGCATTCATGGCAATGGGGAGGCTGCATTCATGGCAATGGGGAGGCTGCATTCATGGCAATGGGGAGGCATTATCTATATCTATAGATAGACAGATAGATACAAATAACACGCCCAAGCTCAACTCTTCACCACACACAGCCACAAAGGCAGGAGAATTCTTGTTGGACGGTATATTCGTGCTCGGACAAACACACTTAGACCGAATTTTAATGGTTCAAAGAATGTCGTGCAAAGATTGGTCGGCCCTCACACGTTTACTTCATCAAATCTGGCACTCTTTGAAAAAAGTTTGGACACCCTTGCCATAGAGTCACCGGAGAACATACAGGATTACACAATATGAGCAACGTCCTACATGAAGGTCCTCACTAGGAGTTGGTGGCAAGTGATCTCTAAAAGAGAACCACCAAGGCTGAGATTTTACACTTGATGACACTCAGGGCTAAAGGGGTTGTAAAAGGTTTGTGTTTTTTCACCTTAAATGCATTCTATGCATCAAGGTGAAAAAACACCTCGCTGTCATGGGCCCTCCATCCCCCCCGTTTTACTTACCTGAGCCTGTTCACCTGCGGTGCGTGTCCCCCAGTGTCCTCTTCTTCACCTCTACGGGAGCGCGCACGCAAGCTAACCCCCTTGGAAAAAAGCTTCGCAGAGGGGGTTAGCTTCATCAGGGAAGAGCCGAGACAGCCGCCATGTGACCCCAGAACAGCAGGATCAGGGCCATTGTGTGCAAAACAAACTGCACAGTGGAGGCAAGTATGACATGTTTGTTATTTTTAAATCAAACCTATACAACCCCTGAATCGTTGATCAAGGCCAGACTGGAAAAAATACAGAAAGCCCCCCAAAAAGCACTCCCTGGGATGGGGTTTCCTTCAAACCAAGATAAAATATGCTTTCCAGGTGTGATGGTAGACTTTGCAAGACGTCCATTTCCTAGCTTTTAAGAGTGTAGAGATAATCAAAGACACCCGTCCCTCAAGACCGGGACTGTAACAGCTAGGCTGTTAAAGCCAGTGGCTGGGAAGCAAGGTGGTAAACTGGCCCTTGGGACAAAAGAACCAAACTTGGGAGGGCCTAAGGGGAGTCTGACAGAGAGATCCAAATATCATGTCTGCCTAGGCCTGTTCAGTGCAAAGAGAAACACCGGAATGCTCTCCAACTCAATCTTGCCGAGTAGGCCAAGAGGAATTTCAGAGGTGTAAAGGCATAGATCAGTTGGAACCGATGCCACAGGGACAACAGAGAATCCACTGTGAAGGCTAAAGGGTCCAAGGACCGCGAGACAAACCAGCTCAGTTTGCTGTTGAACCTGGAATCCAGAGTTGCACCAGTTGGGAGCACCAAGGCCCTGGACATTTGATAGCACTCCGTGTTCGAGCACCTTCAGCAGAGACCAATGCTAAAAGACACATTACAGGTATGTCTGGGTTGTGGCTATTTATGGAAATTCTTAAATTTTTCCTAATTAATGCAAATTAAAAAATTAAAGCAAAAAGCAAGAGTAATCTGTAAAAAAAAGGTGGTCTCTCTGCCCTGCTCACACCATCAAAAGTAGCTTAGATGAAAATAAATCTTTCCAGAAACTAAACACTTCCAGAAGAGTTAAAGGGGTTGTAAAGGTACAATTTGTTTTCTAAATAGTGCAGTCCTCCTTCACTTACCTCATCCTTCTATTTTGCTTTTAAATGTCCTTATTTCTTCTGAGAAATCCTCACTTCCTGTTCTTCTGTCTGTAACTCCACACAGTAATGCAAGTCTTTCTCCCTGGTGTGGAGTGTCGTGCCTGCCTCCTCCCTTGGACTACAGGAGAGTCAGGACACCCACTAACACACAGCGCCTTTATCTGCAACGTAGAATGCGTCTTGACTCTCCTGTAGTCCAAGGGAGGGGGCAAGCACGACACTCCACACCAGGGAGAAAGCCTTGCATTACTATGTAAAGTTACAGACTGAACAGGAAGTGAGGATTTCTCAGAAGAAATAAGGACATTTAAAAGCAAAATGGAAGGATGAGGTAAGTGAAGGAGGACTGCACTAAGGTAAAGGAAGCCATTTAGGAGAAAAAAATAAAAAAAATTGTACCTTTACAACCCCTTTAATGTCCACCACTGTCCTAAAGGCAGTAATCGGCTTCCAAATAGTTAACCATGGGATGCACGGGGGGGGGGGTGCAATACCTGGCTAACACTGACAGGCATCTCAGCCAATCCGGTTCACCGGTTCTGGTTACCGGTAACCCGATTGGCTGAAACGTCAGAGAAGACATCGAGGGATGGTGGAAGGAGGATGGATGACCCCCAGAAAGGTAAGTGCCAGGCGGGGGGGGGGGGGGCGGCAATCTGGCAGCATTTTACTGGGCACTGTGGGGACAATTGATGGCACCGCGGCGACAATTGATGGCAGGGCACCATGAGGCTTGCCTTTGAGGGGCACCATGAGGCTTGCCTTTGAGGGGCACCATGAGGCTTGCCTTTGAGGGGCACCATGAGGCTTGCCTTTGAGGGGCACCATGAGGCTTGCCTTTGAGGGGCACCATGAGGCTTGCCTTTGAGGGGCACCATGAGGCTTGCCTTTGAGGGGCACCATGAGGCTTGCCTTTGAGGGGCACCATGAGGCTTGCCTTTGATGGGCACCATGAGGCTTGCCTTTGATGGGCACCATGAGGCTGCAATTGTTGTTGTTTTTTAGTTTGTTTGCGCCCCCCAAAAAAATTTGAGCACCAGCCACCAATGATTGAGATAAGTCTCTGTGTAGGTCATTATATTTCCTCCACACTAAGCTCATGTCTTTATAGAGCTGGCATTCTGCACAGGGGGGAAATTAACATTGGAAGAGCATAACTGTCTAAGGATGGATTCACACCTATGCATTTTTTTTTGCCTATTTGCACTGCAGTCCATGTAACATGGTTTCCTATGGAACGCGTTCTGTAGTGCAAATCTGAAAAAGCACTAAAAATGCCTAGGTGTGAATCCAGCCTTGAACAAAAGGTCCACAAACTTACTAAACAAAGGGCCAGTTTACTGTCCTTCAGACTTTAGAGAGGCCAAACTGTGGCCTGCAAGAATGATGCCCCATCAGTGGGAGTAAACAATGCTGTTGGCTTGGTGGTCAATGAGAGTAAAAAATTGCACAATGCCAGGGATCAGTAGGACAAGGGATAGGAATCGTGTCTTATTGTTGGTGTCGGCGGGAGGAATAGTATCCCAAAAGCCCAATAAATTACAGTACCCTCCTCCGGAAATGCCTGAAATCAGGAAGGATGTTAGTTTCATTTGCCCACATAATATAGGTGTGATGGTCAGGTGTCCACAAACGTCTGGCCACATAGTGTGCATCACCGAGTACCCAGGATAGGGATCGCCAACACATATAGTATTTGCGGTCAGGAAACCTGCCATTGCTTCTTACTAACAATGTCAGTTTAAGAATTCTTCTGTACCAAATACAGTATTCTTATATTCCATCTGTTTTGTCAATGTACTGCATATAATATACCACCGCTTCACATAAATGGGGATCAGCTGAATGCAGTATAAATATATTTTATGAACGTATGCAGGGCACAAACACTCACTTGTGTCATTGAAAGGTACTTTTTCATTAATGATACACAGAGAATCCTCTAGACGACTGCTCAGGTCTCCATGAAGAGTCTTCAGCTGATTTTGGCTAAAGAGACCATTTAAAAAGAGAAGAGAGATTGTAAGTTACAGCTTAGGAAAGATAAAAGGCACAAATACCGTATATACTCGAGTATAAGCCGACCTAAATATAAGCCGAGGCACCTAATTTTACCACAAAAAAATAAAAAAAATAAATGGGAAAACGTATTGACAAGAGTATAAGCCTAGGGCAGGCATGTCCAAAGTCTGGCCCGGGGGCCAAATGTGGCCCCCCTGGGGATTTGGATAGATCAGGGCCACAAAAGATATATACTGTATTTATTGGCGCTGCCTTGGAGGGGACAGGGAGGGGGCAGGACGAGCGCCATCAGATTACATGAAGAGAATCTCTTCCTGTTTACTCAGCAGCGTCTCTATTGGAAGTCCTGTCTCCTGGGATGCCATTGGACGACGGTTCTGTCTATCATAGGAGGCTGGACTTTGTATTAAAGAGGCCACAGGGTAAACAAGAGATTCTCCTGTTTGTAATCTGTAGGCACTCGTCCCGCCCCCCCCCCCCCTCTGCCCTCCGAGGCTGCAGATGGGCATCGTTCAGGCTGCATTCATGGCACATGTGAGGCTGTATTCATGGCAATGGTAAGCCTGTACTCGTTATACGCCGATAAACACGGTATATCCAAATAACACGCCCAAGCTCATATCTTCACCACACACAGCCACAAAGGCAAGAGAATTGTTGGGCCGTGTATTAGTTGCTGGGAAAAACACACTTAGGTGTCCGTTTATGAAGCAGTGAACAGCGGTGATCCCAGGGATCACCACTGATCACAGCCCATAAACAGTTTATGAAACAGAGATAATCGGGGGAGAAGTGTTTGAATTTGTTTTCCCGCCGATTATCTCTACACACAGTGAAGTCTCATAGACTGACACAGAAACGGCCAGTTTATGAAGCTGTGATCTGAGCTCTTCACTGGCGATCTGTGTCAGAATTCACACTCCCCGATTCACCATCTCAGAGGCGGTGCAACGGGGAGTGAAGAGGGAATCCCGGGGGGTTCTGAAGAGGAACGAGGAAGATTTTTAACTTCCTTCTACCTCGTTCAGACCCCCCAACACTGTAACCATGTTCCCCTGTAGTGTGTGTGTGTGTAATATATATATATATATATATATATATATATATATATATATATATATATATATATATATATATATACATACACACACACACACACACACACACACACACACGTATATATAGTGTATGTATACATATATATTATGTAGGGGGGACTCGTTATTTTAATTACATTAACCACGGGGTCTGTCAGTGTAATGAGAGGTGATAATTGTTCACTGCTCAATAAACTGACTTCTCCGTATTTCTGTGAATTTCTGGTACTGTAATCTCGTGAACTCTCACGAGATTCCAGTATTAGGGGGCGTTCTCCACTGTTAGAAGCGTTGGAAGATCACTTCACTCCGCCAAGGGTGAAGCGATCTTCTCCGCTTAATAAACAGACACACAGAGGAGATAAATCTTCACTGTGATAGCCGGAGAACGAAGCAGTGAATAGATTTCACTGCTTCATAAACGGACACCTTAGACCAAATTTTAATGGTTCAAAGAATGTCAGGCAAAATGGTCGGCCCTCACGCATGTTCACTTCATCAAATCTGGCCCTCTTTGAAAAAAGTTTGGACACCCCTGGCCTAGGGTGTCCATCTGCATGCCTCACTGTGCCCATGACTAGACTGACCTTTGGGAGTCTATAAAAGGGGTGCCCGGGTTTGAAAAATCGGCGCTCCCCAGCTGTAGGTCCTCCAGACAACAAACTTTGCACACTTGTAGAGGAGAAATGGGGCTACATGTGTGCCAAGTTCCAGGTCCAGGGGACCTACGACGAGCGGGTACTGAGTCCCCAAATCACCGGAGAAATTACCATTTAACATATGGAAGGGGTGCCCAGCTTTGCAAAAATCGGTGTAGGTTCCCTGGACAACAAACTTTGCAGAGGAAGAGTGGGTCTACATGTGTGCCATGTTTGGCACCCAGCCGGTTTCGGGTCCCCAAAGTCCAGGAGATCAGGCGCAAAAAGGTGACTCGAGTATAAGATAATGTCTGATCTGTCGGCCGCAATATCGCAGCGACGAAAAAAAAAAAGAAAAAAAAAAAAACTGATCACCGCCATTACTAGTAAACGAAAATAATAAAAATGCCAGAAATGTATTCCCTATTTTGGAGACGCTATAACTTTTGCGCAAACCAATCAAAATACACTTATTGTGATTTTTTTAACCAAAAAATATGTAGAAGGATATATATTGGCCTAAACTGAGGGAAAAAAAAATGGGAAATTTATTATAGCAAAAAGTAAGAGACATTGTTTTTGTTTTCAAAATTGTCGCTCTTCTTTAGTTTAGTTTAGTGATCAAATTCCACCAAAAGAAAGCTCTAGTTATGGGGGGGAAAAAAGGGCGCAGATGTTTAGGTACAGCATCGCACGACCGCGTAATTGTCAGTTAAAGCGACGCAGTGCCAATCGCAAAAAATGCTCTGGTCATTAAGGGGATAAAACCTTCAGGGGCTGAAGTGGTTAATAACTCATATCTCATCAGTGGCAGTGTGCGTCCATAGAGGGCGCAGGAGCGCCGCCCCCTCTCTCTCTCCTGCACCGCCACTGATCAACAATACATAGATTCATGCATTGCATGAATAAATGTATTGTTGCTGCCGCCCACTATTCAGATGGCCGGCCCTCTGGTGAGCGCCAAGCCATCCAAAATAACAGCAATGGCTTTGGAAGTGCTCCGATAGGCTTTCCGATTACAGCCTGAGGGCTGCAATCGGCTTCCAAATAGTTAACCAGGGGACGCACGAGGGGTGCATTCCCTGGATAACACTGACAGGCGTCTTAGCCAATCAGGTTCACCTGTTCTGGTTATCAGTAACCTGATTGGCTGAAGCGTCATCGAGGGCGGGAGAAGACATCGAGGGACGGTGGAAGGAGGATGGCTGACCCCAGAAAGGTATCTGGCAGCATTTTAGAGGGCACAGTGGCGACAACCGAGGGGCACAGTGGCTGCGTTTCATGGCATGGCACAGTTGCGACAATTGAGGGCACAGTGGGGCTGCATTTGATGGGCACAGTGAGGCTTTTTTTTTTTTTTTTCGTTTGTTTGCGCCCCCCAAAAATTTTGAGCACCAGCCGCCACTGTATCTCATGCAATTGTACAATCTTGTGTAGCGTTGTTTAGGTGTTATCTCACACACTCACCAATCTTCTGATCGTAGTCTGCAGTCTTTTGCCTCTTTTTCCAGAGCCAATGCTTTTACCTGCATAAAAAAAACCACATATTAGATAATAATTGCAGCAAACCATTAGCACAGTGTATAATCTCAGTCAATGTCCACAGTCCAAGGAAAAGGGAAGATATCGCACAGATCAACCAGACCGCACTGGTTATATATAATGAGTTTGGAAATTGTAGAGAAATGTTCACTAATGCATTACAATTTAATTACACCCATTCGATTTTAGACGACTAAAATTGGTTTTAGTCTAATTAAATCTACCAGAGATTTAGTCGACTAAAACTAAAACAAATTGCAGAAGACTAAAATGGGACTAAAACTAAAAATGCCATTTTAGTCCTAAGACTAAAACCTGCTGCCAAAATGAACATTTCATATAGGGCCGCTCCAGTATACAGAAGGGGATGGCAGTCCGCCTGTTTTTTCATGCTTTGCCTTCCGCCACTGCCATCATGCTCTCAAGATTGGGAGGTAGGACTCTACTGTGAAAAGGGGTGGGCATTGGGGCATGTGAAGGGGGTAGATGACCAAGGACCATCATGTAAAAGGAAGTGGGCTTCTTATGTGACAGAGGACCCCATTTTAGACTTGGGTACCTCAGATTTTGCATATGAAGCAAGTGAATTAGTGGTCTGGGATTTTTAATTGGCACCAAGAATATAAACCAAATTAAAATTCACAATATATTTTTCGGTGGATCTGTGCCAAACAATCGACAATGATGGCGCCAGTGGAGGGGGACAGAGTCAAGATCAAGGGGGCTGAAGTTCTTCCTTAACCCCTTGTCATATGATGTCCTCGGTTTGCAGTGGTTATACCGGGATGAGGCCTGCAGCTATAGACATCATCCCGTTATCAGAATTTTCCCGGTTCCCTGCATGGCAGACGTGATTCCTGTGGCTGAACAGCCACTTAGATCAGGGGGTCTCCAAAGTTTTTAATCAAAAGGGACAGCTTACTGTCCTTCAGACTTTAGGGTGGGCCGGACTGTGGCCCTTGGGAGTAGAAAAAGTCCCAACATCAGTGGGGGAAGAAAATGCCCTATCATTTGTTTCAGTGGAAGTAATTGTGCCTCAACATTGACGTCAGTGGGGGTAATTGTGCACTTTTCTTTGTGCCATTGGGAGAAATTGTGCCCCATCGTTGGTGTCATTGGTCACCATTGTTGGCATCATTGGGAGGAATTATGGCTCCAAGGGCCGGGTAAAAGTAAAAGGGCCGTATCTGGCCCCCAGGCCATAGTTTGGAGACCACTGACTTAGATCATTTCTGCGGGCAGCCCCCTCCCGCCACTTTTCGTGTTTTTTTTTGTCTGAACCAACGTCGTTCCTTCCTGTTTGTGACCCCGAAAACAAGGGGCGACGAGGATTTTGTCACTTCTGGTTTCAGCTCTTCGTTTACCTAGACAGGAAAGCAGCCCACCCGACCGATCTGGGTTCGATTGGCTGCATTGGAGGCCAAAGAAGAGACGTGGGGTCTAATAGGCTACAGATCTCAGATTGGCTGTTTGCTGACCGCGCTACATTTTTGGGAGTTGTAGTCCGAAGGCAGAGGCAGGGCGCGTCAGGGGGACGAATGGAACTCTTGTCTGTCTGTGGCCAGGGGAGGGGCCGGAACAGAGCCAAGAGCTCTCCGCTGATGGGTAGTGATGAGATGGCAGTGAAAGACATTGATAGGCTGAACTGGTGAACATTATTAGGCGGCACTGGTAGGCACTGATGGGCTGCACCCTGCCTCTCCACCCTAAACAATAACCTCCTCCCTGCCTCCCCACCCTGAAAAATAACCTCCTCCCCCGCCCTAAACAACAAACTCCTCCCTGCCCCAAACATCCTAGATTATGCTTGCCATATTGCATGTAATAGGATTATCTCCTATAAATGTCAGCTTCATCTAGTGACCATAATGTGGTAAATTCATTCAATAATACACAAAAAAAAAAAAAAACACAAACAAACACACACACACACACACGTATCTGCAGATAGGCCAACGTAAGTACAAATATGCGCCGTCGTATCTATGCGCCGACCCACAAACCAAGATACGTCGAAAAATAGGCTTCAGCCACCCGACGTAACTTTCCTACGCCGGTGTATAGTGGGCGCATATTTACGCTGGACGCATGTGGCGCTCCCATTGATTTTTGAGGCAAATCACAAACGTACTTGCGCCCGGCAGATAATATCCGTGGTTTGCGCAAGATTTGCATGGGGTCACGCTTCATTTAAATGTATCACGCCCACTTCCACCTACTTTGACTTAGGCCGGCTTACGCCTACGAATTTACGTTACGTCGGTGCAGAGTTGGGAGCATTTGCTTTGTGAATTCCATGCTTGCCTCTCCGCGTTGTGTCGGCGTAGCATAATAGAGATACGCTACGGCGGCATAGATATGCGCCAATGTATGTGAACCCGGGCCTATATGGTCACTAGATGGTGCCGACAATCACAAAAGAGAATCATATTATAAATAAATACAGCAAATGTTCATGGTGACCATATGAATGCTTAATGACAGTGAATGTTTTATACACAGACCCCCCCCCCTCCCCCCAGGCAAGTAGACCCCCACAGGCGATGACTCTTACAGAATTGCTGTGGTGGGGGTGACAAAACTGTAAATATAATATGAATGGTTTGTGATAAGAAAATGTCATTTTACTTCCACGCCGTCAGCAATTTATTTTACTCTACTCAGCAGAGAACGCGAAGGAAGGAAGGAAGTTGGGTCATTTATAATGCAGGAGGTCCCCAGAAAAACAAAGCCAAGATTATTCTGCTTGCCTCTAACTTTGCCTTGTCAGTCTGTAACTTCTCAATGGTCTCCATGTATTTTTGCTTCAGGCCATCCAAGACAGCTTGGTGCTGAGCGGCTGACGCGTCCAGGACTTGTAGCCGGCTCCTCATTTCTCCCTCGATCTCCTTGTGCTTCTCGCTGGCCTCAAAAAACTGCAAGAAAAGACAATCAGTAATGTTACCGCAGATTCCTTATACATCTCTCATTGGTGGAAGAAAAGTTCCTCGCTGCTCAAACTAGAGTTTTCCTTATCTGAGATTTGTATTTTTTGTGCTATAGAAAAGGAAAGAAAAAAGAAATTGCTGCATATATTTTTGGTAAAAAAAAAAATAATCCAATAGTGTTTACAAAATAGGGGATAGTTTTATGGCATTTTCATTAATATTTTTTTTTACCAGCAATTTTTAATCGGTACTGCGACATTATGGCGGACACTTCGGACACTTTTTTGGAACCATTGGCATTTTCATAGCGATCAGTGCTTTAAAAATGCATCGATTACTATAAAAATGCCACTGGCAGGAAAGGGGGTTAACACTAGGGGGCAAAAAAGGGGTTAAGTATGTTCCCTGGGTGTGTTCTAACTGAAGGGGGGGTGGGACTGACTGGGGGAAATGACAGATCGCTATTCATACATTGTAGAACGTACAAACTTTTTTTGATTTACCTAGAAGTATTAACGTCCTGATTTATTGGATATCGGATGGTCATCTTGATATTGACAAATGAAATATTTTATATCCTATTCTCAAAATTTTCCTACCTCGTCCTGAGGAAGCCAGCGGGCGAAAGGCATAGACGAAAGGATATTTTGAAATTTATTGTGTTATCTATGTGATTTTATGTATTTTATTATTTTTTGTATTAAAGTATATTTTTTCTTAAAGTTCTTTTCCTGTCTTTGCCTGTAAAGTCTGCCCTGTTACCGTTTTTTAGCAGTCTCAAAACCTTTCTAGTGTCTCCATTGGAGCCATGTGTCCCCAATGCACCCTACCTGTATACTGTGTAGGCCTGTAGGGGAAGAGAGAGGAGAGGAGAGGAGAGACACTGCCGCCTGGTTGATCAGAGCACGGGGAACATAACAGCTTTCATTTCAATAGCTGTGTGTTCCCTGCCGCGTGCCGTCTCATACAGTCCCCTCCCCCTTGTCTGGGCACTTTGATAGACAGATCACCCGTCCAATCCTGTGATGTGTGATCTGTCTATCAGAGTGCACAGACAAGCGGGAGGGGGCTGTATGAGACGGCACGCGGCAGGGAACACACAGCTATTGAAATGAAAGCTGTTAAGTTCCCCACACTCTGATCAACCAAACAACGACAGCAGCGGGTCCCCTCTCCCTTCCCCTACTATCGCTCTGACAAACCCAGGCATGCTGGCAGTGCTTGCCCCCACCCAGGCAGCCCACACCCACCAGCCCTCAAAATCCACTCGCAAAATGCGAGCAAGCGAGTGGATTTTTTGAGGGCTGGTCTATCTCATATATTAGTTTCACCTTTAAAGTTGCATTAGTGAAATGAATGAACTTTTGCACGATATTCAAATTTTTCAAATTTCACCTGTATCTGGTGAATATCACGCGATAGAGTTGGTGCCATTGTCCACAACGACTTGGAAATGAGAAAGCTTGCAGCAAAGTGGACCCCAAAACTTTAGACAACCGGACAAAAGAAACGTGTGGAGACATCGGTGCAGAGGTATATTTAGGTTTTGTGCTGCCCTAGGCCTGATTAAATTCGTGCACCCCCTAATTTAAATATGACCCACCCCTTCCTGTCAAGGCCACACCCCTTGCGGTTTAAGACCCACCCTGAAAATTTCCAAGTGGAGAAACTAGTTCTGATGGCCTGGGGGGGGGGGGGGGTCAATGGATTCCCTTAATTTCCATAGATTTCCTCTCCCTTCCTGTTTGGCTATGGGACAGGAAGTGAAATCTCTGCAATGGGACAGGGATGATAAAAATTTAGAAGTGACACACCCCCACCCCACACAGTTGCAGAATGCCAACTGCCCATATACTGGAAGCAGTGCGGCCGATTTATGGGGGCGCTAAACTAATTTGCCTAACAGTGGCTAGCGCAAGCCGGCGGGGACACTGTCCGTGCTGTCCCTCTGCAAAGTGCTGCCCTAGGCCTGGGCCTTGTTGGCCTAGGCCAGGATACAGCATTGCATCGGTGGGCCTTTTGGAATATTTTGCAGGAAATTAGCCAGATTTTCTGGACGAACTGGTAACTAGCGATGAGACATAAATATACTCAGTGGCACCCCGTCCATCCACGGCCGCTATTTTGACAGGACATCGCCACCCCCTAATTATGCATCCGGCCTCTTTCAGGATGCCGGGTGCGTAAATTACAGCGGCAGGAGTGTTTTTTTGAAGGACTTGATTGGAGCCAGAGGCTCGAATAGGCTTCAAAATAGGGTGGGATCGTGGCGCAGAGCATTGTGCTAGGAGCCCATCCAGGTGTAACAACAGTGAATGAATATTCGCTACTGAAACACTGATCTTCAATCCGGTCAATCAGAAGCAGGTCTGAGACCCATTCTTCCCAATTGGCCGCCAAGGGAAGGGAGGAAACCAAAGCCGCCGTGATGCCCCTGGAGAGCAGGGCAAGGGAAGCCGCCGGTGAAGCCCAGGATAAGCGCTGCCCTCCATAGATGGGGTTAGTGCACCAGACCCATCTGACCGGGGGGAGGGGTGTTTTACGGTTTGCTGCAGTGGACTACCGGCTAAAAGTGTTCAACCATCAATGCAACATTTTACTGTGCTTTATTGACAAAGTTGACAAAATATCAAGGAAAAAAGTTGAGGAAAGCTCTCCAAAGTTGTCATCCTATTGCATGACTACACCTCGTCACATACTGCAGGTGAAAAAAAAAGAAGAAGTAGGGGGGTAGTTTTATTGCATTTTTATTAATATTTTTTTTTCTAGTAATGGCGGCGATCAGCGATTTTTATCATGACTGCGACATATAAAAATGCACTGGTTAATGTAAAAATGACACTGGCAGTGAAAGAAGTTAACCAGGAGGGGGCGCTGTAGGGGTTAAGTGTGCCCAAAGGGAGTGTTCTTACTGTGGGGGGGCGTGGCTGTGCGTGCAACGTCACTGATCAGGGAACAGACGATCAGTAACAGCCACACTAGGAAGCAAGGGGAGAGGTTTATTTACACTTACCTCTCCCTGTTCTTCCTCTCTGTGACCCGATCGCGGGACACCGGCGGCGATCGGGTCCGCTGTTCCCACGGGGATGGTCACGGAGGAGAGCTGCCGGTGGCGTGCTGCGCGACCCACGGCTGGGCTCTTATAGGGGACTTACATGTACGCCCTTGTGCCCAGCCGTACCATTTTGACGGTGTATATCGTCGTGCAGCGGTCCTCAAGTGGTTATATATATATATAAAATAATTACCTCCTTGGGCTTTCAAGTGCCCCAACCACCTTATTCGCCTGACTTGGCTCCTTCCGTCTATCATCTGTTTCCCAAGCTCTCCCCACCCCATTGTCAAAGAAAAATCAGTTTTTCGACAAACCCCGGCCAATGCAGTAAATTACTGCATTAAAATTACGCAGTAAGTGGGGGATTTAAAAAAAAAAACAGCATACTGGCACTGACGTCAGTATGCTGGATCGCATGGGAGAGAGTATATTTAGTGTGAACCTCCGCTTTAACATCAGGGGCAAATCAAAGGGTTAAAGGTGTTCCCTGGGAGTGCTTTCTTACTGTGTGGGGGATGGTTTAACTGTAGAAAGACAGAAATCCGTGTTCCTGCTTAGCAGAAACACAAGATCTCCGTCTTGCTTACTAGCAGAATGGCGATCTGCCTGGTTTACATAGGCAGACCACTGTTCTGACTCTCTTGGAACGATCGCCGGGTTTCCGGCAGACATCGGGGGCTGCCGATTGGCTCCCGCCGTGTCCAATCACAGCAGGAGCGGGTCTCCGGCGGCGTGTGTGCCCCAGACCCGAAGACAAAAATCAAGTACAGGTATGCAATTTTGCGCTAAAGGGCCACCCCGCCACAGTATATGTATGTGGGGCGATCCTTAAGCAGGTAAAAGACATTGCTCAATAACATTTAAAAGCATCTCCAAGGTGTGAAGTATAAGTTACTGACCTGGATGTGCAGCCTCTCATTCTCCTCGATCTTCTTTTGCAGATCTTCATCAAATACGTTTTTCTGTTCTTGAGGCAGCTGAGACGACTCCACGTTTTTCTAATTGAAAAAAATAAATAAATACAGTGCTAATTTATCAAAAAGAAGAGTCATGAGTGATGGAATGCAAGAATCAGAAACTCCATTGATGATGTATATCAATTGATCTGTCATGTGTCATCAGAAGGGGGGGGGGGGGTGCTCTACGTGGGCTACATATTGCCACACACATTGGACTGAAAGCATTAATTTTGGGTACCAAAGTTCATCACTTTATGGGCACACACAACAAACTCTTACTGGCCAAACTTCTATGAATCACAGGAGAACAGTTGTTTCTGCACTCCTGTGACCCATTTTGGGACAACAGCGGGCTGAAGTGTCACATACCCATTCCAGGATCTCAAAAAATCCCGGCCAGAGGTGGCTGGTGCTCAACATTTTTTTTTGGGGGGGGGGAGGCACAAACAAACAAAAAAAAAAAAACAATTGCAGCCTCACTGTGCCCATCAAACGCAGCCACTGGGCCCATCAATTGTCGCCACTGGGCCCTGTAAATTGCCCCCCCCCCCCCCCGCCCGGCACTTACCTTTCTGGGGTCAGCCATCCTCCTTCCACGGTCCCTCAATGTCTTCTCCCGCCCTCGATGACGCTTCAGCCAATCAGGTTACCGGTAACCAGAACCGGTGAACCTGATTGGCTGAGACGCCTGTCAATGTTAGCCAGGGAACGCCCCCCCATGCGTCCCCTGGTTAACTATTTGGAAGCCGATTACACCCACTGGCTCTGATAAGCACTTCCAAAGCCAACCAGCTGGCCGGCGCTCACCAGGGGGTCGGCCATCTGAATAGTGGGCGGCAGCAACAATACATGGATTCATTAATTGCATGAATCTATGTATTGTTGATCCTGCACCCTCGATGGATGTACCGCCACTGATCCCAGCCATATGGTCAGGATTCACTCAGAACCTTGGACTGGCAGCTGGCTAAGCCTCACAGCGATCTGCTGAGAGCCTGAGCCAGCCGTTCCCCCACCACAGCCTGGCATTCCAGTGAGCGCTGGAGGCGAGAGCAGAAATCAGGAGACTCACATTTACCGGCTCTCTGCAGGCTGAAGACCAAGAACTGAGTGATCAGCTGTGTTTGATCGCTCAGTTCCCAGACTTAGAGGTGGTGGGGAACAGCTGCGGCCATCTAGGCGAGCATGACTGTTTATTTTGTTTATAATCCCCTACTTCTAATTTAACCTCCCTGGCGGTATTCCCGATTCGGGGTGAATTTTACATACCAAAAGCGGTAACGCGCGAGTCAGACTGTGGATCGCATTGCAGGATACAGGGGAAGTTGCTTACCTTGTCCCCAAATCCTGGGATTTGTCCGCGCTGTGTGCGAGCCGTCTCTTCACTCGAATCACACACTGGTGACGGCAGATTGCCGCCGAGCTCCGTTCCCTGCGAGCAACGCACGGGGGGCGGAGTTCGGCGGGCAAATTAAAAAAATTAAAAAACACAGTATACTGTAATATTCAGATTACAGTACCGTATCAAATAATTACACACCACCTTTGTCCCTAGTGGTCTGTCCAGTGTCCTGCATGCAATTTTATATAATAAAAACTGTTCTTTCTGCCTGGAAACTGGAGATTGTCCATAGCAACCAAAAGTGTCCCTTTATGTCAAAAATGATTTTAGAGCAGCTTAAAAAAAGCGATAAAAAATTAGAGTCACTTGCAGAATTGAGCGATAGCGATTTGTGGGGAAATTCTTCAAACAAAAAAGTAATGACAGCGACAATTCTGCAACTCAGCAAATTTCTGTGTTTTTGATTTGATTATTATTATATTATTATTTGTTAGAATTATTTATATTATAATTTATGATTTTGTTTTTCAAACTTTATCATACCCGGGATGTCTACTAGACTCTGGTTTGGACAGATTTAACCACTTAAGCCCCGGACCAAAATGCAGCTAAAGGACCAGGCCCCTTTTTTGCAAATTGGCACTGCGTCGCTTTTGCGACGTGGCTCCCAAACAAAGAGCTTTCTTTTGGTGGTATTTGATCACCTCCGCGTTTTTTTTTTTTTTTGCGCTATAAACAAAAATAGAGCGACAATTTTGAAAAAAAATCTATATTTTTTACTTTTTGCTATAATAAATATCCCCCAAAAATATATTTAAAAAAAAAAAAAAATTTCCTCAGTTTAGGCCGATACGTATTCTTCTACCTATTTTTGGTAAAAAAAGAAAAATTGCAATAAGCGTTTATCGGTTGGTTTGCGCAAATTTATAGCGTTTACAAAATAGGGGATCGTTTTATTGCATATTTATTATTATTTTTTACTACTAATGGCGGCGATCAGCGATTTTTTTCGTCACTGTGACATTATGGCGGACACATCGGACAATTTTGCCACATTTTTGGGACAATTGTCATTTTCACAGCAAGAAATGCATTTAAATTGCATTGTTTACTGTGGAAATGACAGTTGCAGTTTGGGAGTTAACCACAAGGGGGCGCTGATGGGGTTAGGTGTTCCCTAATGTGCGTTTACAACTGTAGGGGGGTGTGGCTGTAGGTGTGACGTCATCGATCGCGTCATCCCTTTTTATAGGGGGAACTCGATCGCTGCTGCTGCCACAGTGAAGCACGGGGAAGCCGTGTTCACACGCGGCTCTCCCCGTTCTCCAGCTACGAGGACCGATCACCGCACTCCAGCGGCGATCGGGTCTGCGAGTCCCGCGGTCCCACGACTGGGTAGTAGTAGTACAGGACGCAACTGTACGTGGATCTGCCCAGCCGTTCCATTCTGCCGACGTATATGTGCAGGAGGCGGTCTTAAGTGGTTACGTGAGTTATTCCTAAGAATTACAGGCCTACAATATAAAACGCCAAATTTCCATGCAAAATAATTGTATCGCTTTCAGCACCAAAAATCTGACATGATCATACCGACAGGCTAAAGGGGTTGTAAAGGTACACTTTTTTTTTTCCTAAACAGCTTCCTTTACCCTAGTGCAGTCCTCCTTCACTTACCTCATCCTTCCATTTTGCTTTTCAATGTCCTTATTTCTTCTGAGAAATCCTCACTTCCTGTTCTTCTGTCTGTAACTCCACACAGTAATGGATAATAAGGACATTTTAAAGCAAAATTGAAGGTTGAGGTAAGTGAAGGAGGACTGCACTAAGAGAAAGGAAGCTATTTAGGGAGAAAAAAAAAATTGTACCTTTACAACCCCTTTAAGGCTTCACATGTTCAGTATCTATTTACTCAATGTAACCTCATCTTTTATATTACACAAAAGAATTGTGTAATATATTGTGTTTCTGTTCCCTAAAATTAAAGCGGAGCTCCACCCTAAAGTGGAACTCACGCTGATCGGAACTGCCCCCCCCTTCCGGTGTCACATTTGACACCTAAAGACAGGTATTTGCACCCACTTCCGGGCCAGCATTCTCGGGCAGACTGCGGGCATGACGTCGCCTCCCATGCCCCCCCCCCCCCCCCCCCCGTTGTGTGCTGGGAACACTCGGCTCCCAGCACATAGCGGGAGCCAATCGGCGGGCGCAGCGTGACTCGCGCATGCGCCGTAGGGAACCGGGCAGTGAAGCCGGAGCGCTTCACTTCCTGGTTCCCTCACCGTGGATGGCGGGGGGAGCAGCAGAGAGACGAGCGATCACTCGTCCTCTGCTGCGGACGCCGCTGGACTCCAGGACAGGTAAGTGTCCCAATATTAAAAGTCGGCAGCTGCAGTATTTGTAGCGGCTGGCTTTTAATATTTTTTTTTGGAGCGGACATCCGCTTTAACTTTCGTGTATTTTCCACTAAAAATTCACATTTGATAAACCGTTGCGCAAATATCTTTTGGAACTGGAACTAGCACCGTTTTATTCTCCAGGGTCTCTGCTTTCAGAAAATATATATTTGGGGGTTTATCCAATCTTCTGACCTAAAATAATTTTATAAACGTGTGCAGCAAAGGGGTTAAAGCTCCGATACCTTGGTCTTCTTGCCCTTGGTCTCCATCACTGACAACTCCTCCTGCAGAAGCTCCACCCTCTTGGCCAATTGCTGGTTTCTGAAGGTCAAGCTATCCATCTCCTGCTGCTGTTTTCTCAGAGACTGATCTTTCATCTTTAGTTGTTCCTATAAAAAAAAAAATTACATTATGAACAACATTTGGGGCACTATTCCCCCCCCCCCCCAGAGACGCCAATGATTGGGCACTATTCCCCCCCACCCCACTGACGCCAATGGCGGGGCACTATTCTCCCCCCCCCCCCACCGACGCCAATGGCGGGGCACTATGCCCCCCCCCCCCCCACTGACACCAATAATTGGTCACCAATCCCTACCACCCAACTGACACCAATGGCGGGGCACTATTCCCCCCCCCCACTGACACCAATGATTGGTCACTATTTCCCCCCCACCGACGCCAATGATTGGGCACTATTCCCCCCCCCCACTGACGCCAATGGCGGGGCACTATTCCCGCCCCCCCCCCCCCACTGACGCCAATGACTGGGCACTATGCCCCCCCCCCCACTGACGCCAATGACTGGGCACTATGCCCCCCCCCCCCCACTGACGCCAATGACTGGGCACTATGCCCCCCCCCCCCCACTGACGCCAATGACTGGGCACTATGCCCCCCCCCACTGACGCCAATGACTGGCCACTATGCCCCCCCCACTGACGCCAATGACTGGCCACTATGCCCCCCCCACTGACGCCAATGACTGGCCACTATGCCCCCCCCACTGACGCCAATGATTGGGCACTATTCCCCCCCCCCCCCCACTGATGCCAATGATTGGCGTCAGTGGGGGGGGAATAGTGCCCCGCCATTGGCGTCAGTGGGGGGGTGATAGTGCCCAATGGCGGGGCACTATTCCCCCCCCACTGACGCCAATGGCGGGGCACTATTCCCTCCCCCACTGACGCCAATCTATCATGCCATCGAGAGGAGCCGAGCGTGGCCAAGTTTACTGCGCTCGGTATATGTCGGCGGCGGATTCAAACACATCGCGGGAAGCGGGGACCGATACTCGCTTCCCGCATTGTGTTTGAACGCGGCCGCCGACATATACCGAGCGCAGTACACTCGGCCACGCTCGGCTTCTCTCGCATAACCGCGAGGGGAGCAGAGCCTGGCCGAGTGTACCCCGCTCGGTATATGTCGGCGGTGGCGTTCAAACACAGCGCGGGAAGTAGCGATCGGCACAGAGACCAGCGCGGGAGGACACCACGACGGACGCCGGGCAAGACACTAAAACTGTAAGTATTAAAACATTTTTTTTCCAGGAATGTCAGGCTAAATTAGGGGTGCGCGCTATACGCCGGTGCGCGTAATAGGGCGATAAATACGGTAAATAACTGACTGTTTATTGTTGTCATGCAATGCTTTCATGTTATGAGTTTGGTTCTACTGGATCATTTACCTGACAAATTTCCATTGGCATCGTTGATCTCCCGGGGTGCATGCCTCAAAGTCCCACCCTTATCTCTCTTTGTTCAATAGTGGGGCATTATTCCTCCCACTGACACCAATGATTAAGCACCAGCCCTCCAACTGGTACCAATAATGAGGCATTGCTCCTCCAAATGATACGAATGATGGGGTATCACAGGGAATGGTTTACTGGTGGACGGACATTTTCTATCCCACCGGTCACAGTCCGGCCCCCTCAAAGCCTGAACTAATAATATTTGAAGGCTCCTGTTGTAGAGAAAAGCTTTAGCTTCCTATATCTACATATATTTCCATTAGATCATTTGTCTCAGTTGCCCAATTATGTAAGTGAAGTGAGATTTCTATCTTCAGCAATGTTGCAATTTCCTGAATGGCATCGGTTTAGAGGTGATGGGAGCGTCGGCAGTAAAGTGCCACTAATTTTAGCGTCGCGCTTTTAAAAGGGGTTGTAAAGGATCTTTTTTTTGTCAGACATACCTCCACTGTGCAGTTCCAATTTGCACAAAGTGGCCCCAATCCTCCTCTTCTGAGGTCCCACAGCAGCTTTCGCGGCTCCTTCCCGCAATAGCCAACCCCCTCTGGAAACGCTCTACCGAACGGGGTTACCTTGTGGGCGCGCTCCCGTGTCATACACTCAGTGTCCATAGATGGCGAGTTTAGGACTCGGCCCCGGCGGTGGCATTGGATTTGATTGACGGCAGCAGGAGTGAATGGCTGCGCTATCAATTAAAGCGGTTGTATACCCGCTATTGAAAAACAATTTTTTTCCCTACCTGAAAGGCAAAAGGCATAATCAGCTAGTATGCACCGCATACTAGCTGATTATGAAATACTTACCTCGGAACGAGGTGAAGAGCACTTACCTGGTCCACGCCGAGCTAGAGGTCATCTTGCTCCGGCGTGTCTTCCGGGTATCGCCGCTCCAGCGCTGTGAATGGCTGGAGCGGCGATGTCATCACTCCTGCGCATGCGCACGGGAGGCTTCAATTCGGCAAAGGTCCGGCGGCTGCCGGTCCTTTCGCCGAGGATCCCCGCTGCGCATGCGCCGCTGCAATCAGCGGCGCATTGCGAGGGGAATATCTCCTAAACCGTACAGGTTTAGGAGATATTCTTTATACTTACAGGTAAGCCTTATTATAGGCTTACCTGTAAAGGAAAGTGGTAGTATAGAGTATACTACCACTTTAATCCAATCCACGCCGAGACTCCATGGAGAAGAGGATGTCGGGGGATGCGCAGAGCAGGTGAACGGGCTCAGCTAAGTAAAACGGAGGGGGATGTGGGGCCCGTGACAGCCATGTGTTTTTTTTTTCACCTTTATGCCTGTGTAGCGCTGCTGCCCATTCATTTCAATGGGCAGGGGTGCTTCAGGAGCGATGTATTCAGCGCTCCTAAAGTGCCCCAAAGATGCTACTTGCAGGACTTTTTCCAACGTCCCGCGAGCGCACCGCCCCAGTGTGAAAGCACTTGGGCTTCCACACTGGAGTGACAGGAGAGGCGCTTTACAGGCGCTATTTTAAGGCGCTAAAACGCCTGTAAAGCGCCTCAATGTGAACGCGGCCTTACACCACAAAGGATAGAACTCAATGTTTCACGTTATTAATGGAACTAATTATTTCAAAGATTAGAATCACCCCGACTGATATAGAACAGCGCCATTTCTTACTTTATCCATCCTGGTATTTGCACCAATTTTCAGGAAGACCCCTCCCCCACTCATAGTTTTATATGCTTGATAAATAGGAGAACATATAATTGTCTTGCTACAAATGAATAATTTAGAGATACCTTCAAAGCTGCAGAATTAGCTTGTTCATCTAAAACCGCCTTCTTCAGCACCTGATTCTGCGCCCGCAGCTGAAAACAAAGAGGAAATATTATTTCGGATCCATATATATAAAAAACATTCACCAACTCTCTACTAGAAAATCTATCGGAAGTGGTGAGTTTAAAGAGAACCTGTAAGAGAAGTTATGAGAAGGCTGCCATTAATTACAGCACAGGGGTCAGTGCTTCCGCCTAGCAGCACGGGGGGGGGCGCGGGTCCACCAATCAAAATCCTAGCCATGTCACTGATCTGCATGGAGTTTGCATGGGTCATGCTGGGACACCAACTTCCTCCCACACTGCAAAGCTGGTAGAATAATCAGCTCCTGACATGTATTTGTATAGAATGAATGTGAGAAAAGGGCCCTCAGATTGGAAGCTCCTCGGAGGCAGAGACCAATGTGAATATGTAATGTGCTACATAAACTTACAGCACTATATACATTCCTGTAATAATAAAAAAAAAATTACCACTTCAATACCGGCCACTTTTACCCCCTTTCCTGCCCAGGCCAATTTCCAGCGATGTCACACTCTGAATGACAGACAATTGGGCGGTCATGCAACACAGTACACAAATTATATTTTTAATCAGCTTTATTTTTTTATTACCAGCTTCTGTTTACATTATGTGATCAGTTGTCATTGGCTGAAAGCTGATCACGTGACACAATTTGGGACCATTGGCATTTTTATAGCGATCAGTGCTATAAATTACTGATTACTGTAAAAATGTCACTGGCAGTGAAGGGGTTAACACTAGGGGGCGCGGAAGGGGTTATGCATGTTCCCTGTGTGTGTTAACTGAAGTGGGGGGGTGGACTGACTTGGTGAAATGACTGATCGCTGTTCATACATTGTATGAACAGACGATAGGTAATTTCTCCGCCTGACAGGACCGGGGGCTGTGCGTTTGCACATACAACTCCCGGTTCTCGCTCTGTAACGAGTGATTGCGGGTGTCCGGCGGTGATCGCGCCCCCGCGTCGGCACCAGGGGCGAACACGCGCCTCTAATGGCTGGAATGCGAAATTACGTATACCTACGTGATGTTGCGCAGCCGAGCCGACCTGCCGCTGGCGGCTGGTGGTTAAGCATATTGGGCCCTTTACGTGTTCTGCCCCCAAAAGCCCCCACCATATGTATTGGTGGAAGAACACGAACCGGCTTTGTGCCTCTCCTTTCAGGTTCTCTAGCCTATGAAAGTTCAGTTCTTCATGTTAATGTCCTCGTGGGGTCACAGGGAGCCGTGTCTGGTGAAAACCGGAAGCGACGCTCCACTCAAAAAGGTGACGTCACCCCGCACGTCCAAATGTGTCACCGCTGGAAATGATGGCGGAAACACATTTCCAGAAGCGACGGGAGGGGTCACCACCCAATCCCGGCACTAACTTGAACAGAGTGAAAAAAAAAGCGCCAGTGTGAAAAAAACACACCACCGGAAGTGACGCAATCGGTGACATCATACGCTAATCGGTGTTTTTGGAGAACACTGAGCAGCACTTGAGAACTCTCTGGGTACAGTGGAGAAGCACTAGGGGAAGCCAACCATGTAGCCTGCGGCTGGAGAGGGATGGTTGTATACCTCCCAAAACACACCAATCCTCGGGCTTACATCAAGATGTTCTGGGGGGGGGGGGGGGTTCAGGAGTGATTTCCCCCAAAAGGAAGGCCCTGCCTGGTCTTCTTTGAGGCTAACAGGGAGGCTTCTGTAACAAGCAGTCTGGAAGACAATAACAAATATTCAATGCTTCTGTTGGTCCAGAGCAGGGGTCCAAACTGTGGCCCCTTGCTTGCCTTCATTCAGCCCATGGGGCTCAATTCCTTCCATCGGACGCCAACCACGGGGCGCAATTCCTTCCATCGGACGCCAACCACGGGGCGCAATTCCTTCCATCGGACGCCAACCACGGGGGCGCAATTCCTTCCATCCGACGCCAACCACGGGGGCGCAATTCCTTCCATCCGACGCCAACCACGGGGGCGCAATTCCTTCCATCCGACGCCAACCACAGGGGGCGCAATTCCTTCCATCAGACGCCAACCACGGGGGCGCAATTCCTTCCATCAGACGCCAACCACGGGGGCGCAATTCCTTCCATCAGACGCCAACCACGGGGGCGCAATTCCTTCCATCAGACGCCAACCACGGGGGCGCAATTCCTTCCATCAGACGCCAACCACGGGGGCGCAATTCCTTCCATCCGACGACGCCAACCACGGGGGCGCAATTCCTTCCATCGGACGCCAACCACGGGGGCGCAATTCCTTCCATCGGACGCCAACCACGGGGGCGCAATTCCTTCCATCGGACGCCAACCACGGGGGCGCAATTCCTTCCATCGGACGCCAACCACGGGGGCGCAATTCCTTCCATCGGACGCCAACCACGGGGGCGCAATTCCTTCCATCGGACGCCAACCACGGGGGCGCAATTCCTTCCATCGGACGCCAACCACGGGGGCGCAATTCCTTCCATCGGACGCCAACCACGGGGGCGCAATTCCTTCCATCGGACGCCAACCACGGGGGCGCAATTCCTTCCATCGGACGCCAACCACGGGGGCGCAATTCCTTCCATCGGACGCCAACCACGGGGGCGCAATTCCTTCGATCGGACGCCAACCACGGGGGCGCAATTCCTTCGATCGGACGCCAACCACGGGGGCGCAATTCCTTCCATCGGACGCCAACAATGGGAGCGCAACTCCTCCCATCGGACGCCAACAATGGGAGTGCAACTCCTCCCATCGGACGCCAACAATGGGAGCGCAACTCCTTCCATCGGATGCCAACAATGGGAGCGCAACTCCTTCCATCGGACGCCAACAATGGGAGCGCAACTCCTTCCATCGGACGTCAACAATGGGAGCACAACTCCTTCCATCGGACGTCAACAATGGGAGCCCAACTCCTTCCATCGACACCAACCATGGGGGCACATCTCCTTCCATCAACACCAACCATGGGGGCACAATTCCTTTCATTGATGCCAACGATGGACCACTATTCCTCCCACTGACACCAACAATGGGGTAGTTACTCCTACTGAATGCCAGGGCATCTTCTATTCACACTGGGCACAGTCTGGCCCCATAAAGTCAGACAGACAGTAAACTGGCGCTTTGTTTAGAATGTTTGGAGACCCCAGGTCCAGAGGAAACACAAGAACTAAGGCTCAGGGGTATAATGCACCTTTTTTATAACTGTGGATGAAGGTTTTGCAGGTTCTAGGTGGGAGGAGCCTTTACTCTCAGATTCTGCCCTGAAAGAGGACTTGAGAAAAAATAACTTTTCAGGTTTGGTAGCGGACTAAAGTCTAGGTGTGAGTTATACATTACCGCTGGAGAAGGACGGACTTCACTTCTAATTAACATCTAGAAAACGTACTTCAATGTTCATAGCCAACATTATATTAACCCCTTCCCGCCCAACCCCCAGCATCCTTTTAGTCCCCCTTCACATGGGACAGATCCCCTGCCAATCAGCTCACAAGATCCCCCGCCAATCAGCTCACAAGATCCCCCGCCCATCAGCTCACAAGATCCCCCGCCCATCAGCTCACAAGATCCCCCGCCCATCAGCTCACAAGATCCCCCGCCAATCAGCTCACAAGATCCCCCGCCAATCAGCTCACAAGATCCCCCGCCAATCATCTCACAAGATCCCCCGCCAATCAGCTCACAAGATCCCCCGCCAATCAGCTCACAAGATCCCCCGCCCATCAGCTCACAAGATCCCCCGCCAATCAGAACAGAACGGGTGGAGGACTCATCCATGTCAGCTCATTTTCTGAGCAGAGCAGACACAGACTGGGCCCTCTCTGCTCTATGGGGAACCAGGAGTGGGCAGACTCTGCTGTCCGTTTACACCCAACTACCTCCGATCCAAATCGCCTAGATGAAAGCGGACGGATCCCCTTCCGTTTTTTTTTTTAGCGGACATGGTGGGTGTAAATGGACTTGTGCCCGGGTACATCCACCTGTCCATAGAGATGAATGGGCCTTGGAATCAGATGCGCCCCGAAAAACTTGACAGGTAGACGCAATCCGTGTGAAAGGATCCTTATTGGGTGTGTGTGTGCTCGGGGGGTTGGAAGTGCACAAAGCAAGGTCCATAAAGACATGGATGAGTGAGTTTGGGGTGGAGGAACTTCACTGGCCTGCACAGAGTCCTGACCTCAACCCGATAGAACACCTTTGGGATGAATTAGAGTGGAGACTGCGAGCCAGGACTTCTTGTCCACATCAGTGCCTGACCTCACAAATGCACTTCTGGAAGAATGGTCAAACATTCCCATAGACACACCCCTAAACCTTGTGGACAACCCCCAGTAGCGGCTGTATGCTCAGAATGGCATCACTGGTGGTGACAGTGGCAGACAAGCCCCGGGGCATTCAGTTTCTTTCCTCATAGCCACTTATTGTCACCACTGGAAGCTCGTGAGATGTTGAGCAGCAAAACAACCAATAGACATGGCCAGCATTGTCAGCCTGTACAGGAAGTGCCTTGGAAGGACCATTGTGGCAGGATCAGCAGGTATTTTATTAAGGGCTGCAGGATACAGAGGTGTACCAATACTTTTGGTAATATAGTGTATACCGTATATTTAAATACAGTGATATAAAGGCAACTCCAGACTAGATGACACATGATGGGTGTCAGTGGGTAATGAAGGGTGTCGGTGGGTGTCATTATTGAAGGGTGTCAGTGGGTGATGATGGGGGTAGGTGAAGCTGGGTGTCATTGATGAGTGTGGGTGGGTGATGAAGGGTGTAGAGTGACGGGTGTCAGTGGGTGATGAAGGGGGTAGATGGGTGCCGGTGGGTAATGAAGGGTGATAATGGGGGTAGGTGAAGCTGGGTGTCATTATGGGTGGGTGTAGATGGGTGTCAGTGGGCGATGGAGGGTGTAGATGGGTGTCAGTGGGCTATGGAGGGTGTAGATGGGTGTCAGTGGGCGATGGAGGGTGTAGATGGGTGTCAGTGGGCGATGGAGGGTGTAGATGGGTGTCAGTGGGCGATGGAGGGTGTAGATGGGTGTCAGTGGGCGATGGAGGGTGTAGATGGGTGTCAGTGGGCGATGGAGGGTGTAGATGGGTGTCAGTGGGCGGATGGAGGGTGTAGATGGGTGTCAGTGGGCGATGGAGGGTGTAGATGGGTGTCAGTGGGCGATGGAGGGTGTAGATGGGTGTCAGTGGGCGATGGAGGGTGTAGATGGGTGTCAGTGGGCGATGGAGGGTGTAGATGGGTGTCAGTGGGCGATGGAGGGTGTAGATGGGTGTCAGTGGGCGATGGAGGGTGTAGATGGGTGTCAGTGGGCGATGGAGGGTGTAGATGGGTGTCAGTGGGCGATGGAGGGTGTAGATGGGTGTCAGTGGGCGATGGAGGGTGTAGATGGGTGTCAGTGAAGTCGGGTGTAGATGGGTGTCAGTGAAGTCGGGTGTAGATGGGTGTCAGTGAAGTCGGGTGTAGATGGGTGTCAGTGAAGTCGGGTGTAGATGGGTGTCAGTGAAGTCGGGTGTAGATGGGTGTCAGTGGGTGATGATGGGGGTAGGTGAAGCTGGGTGTCATTATGGGTGGATGTAGATGGGTGTCAGTGGGCGATGGAGGGTGTAGATGGGTGTCAGTGGGCGATGGAGGGTGTAGATGGGTGTCAGTGAAGTCGGGTGTAGATGGGTGTCAGTGAAGTCGGGTGTAGATGGGTGTCAGTGAAGTCGGGTGTAGATGGGTGTCAGTGAAGTCGGGTGTAGATGGGTGTCAGTGGGTGATGATGGGGGTAGGTGAAGCTGGGTGTCATTATGGGTGGATGTAGATGGGTGTCAGTGGGCGATGGAGGGTGTAGATGGGTTTCAGTGAAGTCGGGTGTAGATGGGTGTAGATGGGTGTCAGTGAAGTCGGGTGTAGATGGGTGTAGTCGGGTGTCAGTGAAGTCGGGTGTAGATGGGTGTCAGTGAAGTCGGGTGTAGATGGGTGTCAGTGAAGTCGGGTGTAGATGGGTGTCAGTGAAGTCGGGTGTAGATGGGTGTCAGTGGGCGATGGAGGGTGTAGATGGGTGTCAGTGAAGTCGGGTGTCAGTTAAGTCGGGTGTAGATGGGTGTCAGTGAAGTCGGGTGTCAGTGAAGTCGGGTGTAGATGGGTGTCAGTGAAGTCGGGTGTAGATGGGTGTCAGTGAAGTCGGGTGTACATATCTCGCCCCCTCACCTTGGAATACTCCTGTGCCAGTTTCTGGTACTTGCCCTGCATCTCCCCGCTCGCCATGCTGGCCATAGTGTCGGTGGGCGTACCGGGCCGGTAGCGGAGGGATGAGCTCCCCGATCAGGTGATAGTGAAGTTCCGGTATCCCGCCGCCCCGGGTCACCATCCCCCTCCGCCGGTAATGGATGGACGGACACACAGCGAGGACCGGAAGTCACCCAGCAAAACACTTCCCTGCTGTCTCCGGACCACGCCCACCGCCGTCACTCTCAGCCAATGGAGGTTTTGGGCGTGACTCTCCAATGACAGCGGCGCGGTATAGAGGCTTGCCAAATGAGAGCTGTGAATGGCTGGATGAGCTCACACGCTGATTTCTGATTGGCTGTTGGGGTGATGCTGTGCTCAGAGCATCTCTGGGTCTGCTAGTTGGTGGTGCTCAGGTCTGCCATAGCATCCAAAATACAAACACTGATCCCCTTGAATATTCTTATATCAGAGAGGTGATCTGATCTGTGTCCCACTGGGGGGATTCCCCTTCACTTCCTGTCTCATAACCAAAACAGGAAGTGAGAGGAAATCCCTGAATAGGAAGATTTCCTCTCTTTTCCTGTTCTGGTGACAACCCAAAATTTGGGATTTTCTTTCACTTTCTTGGTGATAATGGTAAACAGGACACATATGTGTGAGCATCTGCTGGGTATATATACCATAGGTCCCAACTGTCCCTCTGTCCCTCATTCCTCTTTATTTTGGTCTGATCTATATAGATGTATATAAAATTCACTTTTTATCTTTCAAAAGATGTTTCCCAGTGCTAAACCTTTCATTCAAATTGTAAATTGCTGCATTTGTACATTTTAAAAGCCAATATAAAGGAATAGTAATGATAAAAAAAAGTCCTTGTGGATATAATTAACATTTTTTTTGGTTAATTCTCCTTTAAGGGGGTGTGGCAGAGGGAGGTATGTATATATTAGTGTTGCTCACGAATATTCGCATTGCGAATATTCGTTACGAATATTGCATATTCGAGTATTCGCGAATAAATCGAATATCGCGGTGAATATTCGCTATGGCGAATATTCGTATTTTTTCAAATTTATTTTTAAAACAGATCACATCCTAGTGATCTCCATCGACGTCTAAAAGCATTGCTGGTATGATTAGAGACCCTGGGCCGAGTAGCTGAGGCGATCGTTTTATGTTGCCGAATATTCGCAATGCGAATATTCGTATTACGAATACTCGCGAATGCGTTCTCTGCCCTTCTGTGTTTTGTGTATAAAAAAAAAAAAAATTAGGTTTAGTTTAGTCATTTAAGTTTGTGTAAGTAGAGTTAGTGTTTAGTGCATATTAGTTTAGAAATCCAGGAAATGATCTCCGTTTTCGCGTGTTGACGAGAATTTCGCAATCAATTTCGCATTCGCATTAGCGAAATTTTGCAAATTTTTTTTTTTTGATAAAATATCACGAATATTCGATATTAACGAATATTTCACGAATATTCTTCTATATATTCGTGAAATATCGCGAAATCGAATATGGCGTATTCCGCTCATCACTAGTATATATACACACACCTCCTACAATCAGTCTACAATCAGTCTCAGGTGACGCCTGATTGCATGAGATGATGTTGGCTCCAGACTGCTGGGAGACACCCGCTGGTGGACACCAGTACTGCGGCCCAAAGATCTGACAGTGCCATCAGCAGGTGAAACCTTGAGTGCAGCCTCGCCAGTGCCCATCAATGCAGTATGACCTGTGCCCATCAATGCAACATAGCCAGTGCCCATCAATGCAGCCTGACCTATGCCCATCAATGCAGCGTAACCATTGCCCATTAATGCAGCCGGATCTGTGCCTGTCAATGCAGCCTGACCTGTGCCCATCAATGCAGTGTAACCAGTGCCCATCAATGCAGCATGACCTGTGCCCATCAAAAACGATGGTGTGTGGGCAACATCATTTTTAATGATGAAGTTGGAAAAATGTTTTTTTTTTTTCCATGATGAAAAATGTCATTTTTTTTCATCACTGATGCCGCGTACACACGGTCGTTTTTTGTGGTCATTTAAAATGATCGTGTGTGGGCAAAACGTTGTTTTATGTCTTAAAAAAAACGACCAAAAACAAATTCGAACATGCTTACATTTTTAATGTCGTTTTTTTAAATGTCGTTTTTTGTGTCATAAAAAATGATCGCGTGTGGGCAAAACAATGTTTAAAACAGAAGCAAGTTATGAGACGGAGCTTCAATGGAACAGAGTGCCGTCGAACGTGGTGTACGTCACCGCGCTTTGCTAGAGCATTTTGGAAAAACGATGGTGTGTATGCAACGTCGTTTTTTAAAATTAAGTTTGAAAAACGTCGTTTTTTTTCATGAGAAAAAACAACGGTTTTTACATCACATCGCGGCATAAAAGTGATCGTGTGTACGGGGCATTAGTCTTTTGACTAAAATGCCATTTTAGTTTAAGTCGTATTTTAGTCATCTCAATTGTTTTAGTTTAAGTCATATTTGAGTCGACGAATAGTATTCATTTAATAGACTAAAAATTTTTAGTTGACAAAATTAACACTGGTTCACACCTCGCATTTCTGTAAATATTTTCTTCTATCTTTTCATGTGACAACACTGAAGAAATTGACACTTTGCTACAATGTTGTGTAGTGAGTGTACAGCTTGTATAACAGTGTACATTTGCTGTCCCCTCAAAACATCTCAACACACAGCCATTAATGTCTAAACCACTGGCAACAAAAGTGAGTACACCCCTAAGTGAAAATGTCCAAATTGGGCCCAATTAACCATTTTCCCTCCCCAGTGTCATGTGACTCGTTAGTATTACAAGGTTTCAGGTGTGAATGGGGAGCAGGTGTGTTAAATTTGGTGTTATCGCTCTCATTCTTCATCAATAAAATTAAAGGGATCCGGGAAAGCATTCAACAAAACAATACCCCCCGCAACCCCCCCTTAATCAACCTCAGAACACCCCTAAAAACCTTCTACAATCAACCAAGTTCACTCTGGAACCCATCTCCGTTGATGCCACAAGAAATATCATCAGTACTTTGCGAAACAGCACATCGCCTAATGATATTATCCCCACTAAACTGCTGAAGGAATGTGCCGACATCTTGGCACCTCCTATCACGCAGCTCATAAACCAGTCATTCAAGGAAGGCATAGTGCCCTCCCAGCTGAAAGAGGGCACTATCCAGCCCATCTTGAAGAAACCCACCCTAGACCCCAAGGACCCAACTCACCACCGTCCCATATCCAAGATAATGGAGAAAGTAGTGGTACAACAGCTGCAACAGAATTTAGATACCCATAATCTACTTGATCCATTTTAATCCGGCTTCCGTCCCGGACACGGGACAGAAACAGCATTGCTCAAAATATGGGACGACGCTCTCGAGGCCGCAGACAAAGGAGAATCTTGTCTCCTGGTTCTGCTGGACCTAAGCGCAGCCTTTGACACTGTAGACCACAAACTGTTACTGACTCGGCTGACTGAGGTAGCCAGAGTCGCAGAAGGCGATTTATCATGGTTTTCCTCCTTTCTGGAAAACCGATCACAAACAGTGAAATTAGGACCTTTCACTTCTGAAAAACGCATGGTATCATGTGGAGTCCCTCAAGGATCCCCCCTGTCACCGGTGCTCTTCAACATCTATCTTCACCCTCTCTTTGAAATCATCAGTAGCCAACAACTACTTTATCACTCATATGCAGACGACACGCAAATGTACTTTCGCATCTGCAATAAAAAGGATCATCATCTCAGTTTAGAGAATTGTCTCTCTTTGATAGAAAACTGGATGACAAAGAGTTATCTTAAACTCAACAACTCCAAAACAGAACTCCTTCTGTTTCATGCCAGTCGCAAGAGTCAGTTGGCAACAACTTGGATTTCCCCGCCTATTCTGGGCCAGATCATCACCCCTAGCTCCAAAGTCAAAAGTCTCGGAGTCATCTTTGACACCTACATGACAATGGACGCACAAATAGGGTCAGTAGTCAGCGGATCGTACCATCTGCTGCGCCTACTACACAGACTTATTCCGTTTATCCCCAAAAAAGACGTAGCCGTTGTGGTGGGAACAATTGTGAACTCCAGACTGGACTATGCAAATGCCCTTTACCTCGGACTCCCTAAGTACCAAATCGCTCGTCTGCAAGTCGTTCAGAACACGGCCGCCAGACTGGTGACTGGGAAAAAACCCTGGGAATCCATCTCACCTTCACTGAGAACCCTTCATTGGCTGCCAGTAAAGGACAGAATTGCTTTTAAAGCACTCTGTCTGACTCATAAGTACATCCATGGGAAGGCGCCGCAATATCTATGCGAAAAGATAGAAGCCCACAATTCCAATCGCATTCTGCGATCCACCGACCAAAATCTGGTCAGATACCCAAAGCCAGATATAAGTCCAAAGGAGAAAGAAGGTTTGCTGTCCAAGGCCCCAGACTATGGAAAGCTTTACCAACCAGCATTCGGTTGGAGGAAAACCACCTGAGCTTCAGAAGACAGATTAAAACTCTGCTCTTTTGATGACCAGAGAGACAGAAACAACGAGTGCCCAGTGGCGATTCAGTTCGCATGTGCCGCGCTATATAAGTTTCTCATTCATTCATTCCCTGATACTGGTCTCTGGAAGTTTAACATGGCACCTCATATCAAAAAAACTCTCTGGGGATCTAAAAAATATATATTTTTTCTCTACATAAATGGAGGTACTAAGATCAGAGTACAGGTTGCGCCCAATAGAATTTATTCGTTTGTTGCAAATTAATTGTCGAAAATCGAAAAAGGGATCTAGACTTTGCCCACTAGAGGGAGCACTATACCACAATAACGAATTACTTTTCATGATATGAACACCAAGACCAGTAGGGGGCTCCTCTGTGCCACAGAATTCATCAGGAACTATTACAGTGTTGTGTAATATGTGCACCAACCTTTTTTTGTATGTTCTGTTCTTAATTGATTAAAAAATAAATAAAAATATTGATTAAAAAAAAGAATTCATCAGGAACATCTTCACATACAGTATATGGAGGCGTGAAGAAAGTAGAGACCAGATTTTCACGGCACTACACAGGAATTGTGATTCATATTACATGAAATCATCATTTTTATAAAAATCTGCATTTTGTTTTATTGTAAAATGTATGTTTATCTTTAATAATTTGAACATTTGCACATAAAGGCAATAGAAGAAGACAGATTAGGCATGACTTTTCCATATCTAAAAAGGTGGGGTGTGTATACAGGGTAGCATCTTTTTTAACATACTATATACAGTGAAATCTCGGATTGTGAGTAACGCGGTTAACAAGTGTTTCACAATACAAGCATTGTTTTTTTTTGTTTTTTTAAATCCTGACTCGGTTTGCAAGTTTTGTCTCACAAATCTAGCAGGATTCAAGCCTCTGTGGTGTGCAGTACCACATATGGCCAGAGGTGTGGGGGCGCTGGAGCCAACTCTGAAAAACTCGGAAATACTTTGTTCCAGAGCCTTTCCGAGGGTTTAGCTGTCCCCAAATAATCCTGAGGCTCTCCGGCACCCCCCTACCCCTGGCCACATGCGGTATTGCATGCTATAGAAGTCATAGTGGAACAAATTATTTTCGTTTCCATTGATTTATATGGGGAAACTCTCTTTGATATGCAAGTGCCTTTGGATTACGAGCATTCTCCTGGAACGGATTATGCTTGTAATCCAAGGTTCCACTGTACATATGCCAAATAAATTTCTGCAAATAAAAACTTCTACATTTGCCTTTTCTTTCCCATGTGTACGTCATATGACGTCTTCAGTATATTGAGCCGCTGCGCGCCCCGGGGGCGTGTATCGTGGCGATCGTTGTTGCAGGGTGTCAGTCTGACACCCAGAAAACACCGATCCAGTTGGAGACTCTTTACCACGTGATCAGCCACGTCCAATCACGGCTGATCACGATGTAAACAGGAAAAGCCGGTAATCGGTTTTTCCTCACTTGCGTCTGTCAGGCGCGATTAGAGGAGAGCCGATCGGCTGCTCCTCTGACAGGGGGGATTGTGCTGATCGATTATCAGCGCAGCCCTCCCCCCCCCCAGGATGCCCACACTGGACCATCAGGGATGCCACCAGACCACCAGGGATGCCCACCACTGGTATGCCACCCTAGACCACCAGGGATGCAAATCAGAACCAAATAATGGATGCCAATCAGTGCCCACAATGGATGCCAATCAGTGCTCATAATGGGCATCACTGACTGGCAGGCATTATTGTTTGGCACTGATTGGCATCCATTAGTTAAACACATCACAGTCTATCAGTGCCCATCCATGCTCATCCGTGCCGCCTATCAGTGCCCATCCATGCCGCCTATCAGTGCCAATCCATGCCACCTATCCGTGCTTATCCATGCCGCCTATCAGTGCCCATCCATGCCGCCTATCAGTGCCAATCCATGCCACCTATCCGTGCCTATCCATGCCGCCTATCAGTGCCCATCCGTGCAGCCTATTGGTGCCACCTATCAGTGCCCATCAATGCTGCATATCAGTGCCCATCATCAGTGCCCATCAATGCCACCTCATCAGTGCCCATCAGTGCAGTACCATCAGTGCCCATCAGTGAAGTAGAAATGTACTTATTTACAATGTTTTGTAACTGAAACAAAAAAACATTTTTTTTTCAAACTTTCGCAAATTTTTTTATTTTTTTTAGCAGAAAATAAAAATCCCAGTTGTGATAAAATACCACCAAAAGAAAGCTCTATTTGTGGGAACAAAATTATAAAAATGTAGTTTGGGTACAGTGTAGCATGACCGCGCAATTGTCATTCAAAGTGCAACAGTGCTGAAAGCTGAAAATTGGTCTGGGCGGGAGGGTGTCTAAGTGCCCTGTATGGAAGTGGTTAACCTAGGGTTGCCACCTGTCCAGGATTCACCCGGACAATCCGTGTTTTGAATCATGTGTACAGGTTTCAGTCCACCTGAAACCCGAACACTTTATTCAGAAAGAACAGGAGGGTGCACCACATTACTATTCTCTTTGGAATGCCCAAAAGGTGTCCCAGTTCTGTTACAATCCTATATTATATATAAAAAAAAAAAAATACTGTGCGCCTCTAAACTGTTCGGGTTTGGTTTGAAGAAAAAGTGGCGACCCTATTTCAATAAAGGGTTTAAAGTGCCTGCAGAGCGCCGCTGTCAAAGTGCTTTGCAGGCACTGTGGCAGCGGTGCCCATTGATTTAATGGCAGGGGTGGTGGAGGAGCGGTGTATACAGCACTCCCGCACCACCCAAAAGATGCTGCTTGCAGGACTTTTTCTAACGTCCTGCAAGTGCACCGCCCTGGTGTGAAAGCGCTCCTGCTCTCACACTGGGGCTTCAGGGGAGGCGTTTTTCAGATGCTTTAGTGCCTGAAAAACGCCGGTGTGAAAGCCGTGGCCAAAAGTTTTGAGAAGGACACAAATAATAGTTTTCACAAAGTTTGCTGCTTCAGTGTTTTTAGATCTTTTTGTCAGATGCAGTGGCGGCTGGTGCTCCACATTTTTGGGGTGGCACAAACAAACTGATTAAAAAAAAAACATCAAGCGCAGCCACTGCGCCCATCAATTGCTGCCAGTGTACCCCATCAATTACCGCCAGTGTACCCTATCAATTGCCTCCAGTGTGCCCCATCAATTGATGCCAGTGTGCCCCATCAATTACCGCCAGTGTGCCCCATCAATTACCGCCAGTGTGCCCCATCAATTGATGCCAGTGTGCCCCATCAATTACCGCCAGTGTGCCCCATCAAGTGATGCCAGTGTGCCCCATCAATTACCGCCAGTGTGCCCCATCAATTGATGCCAATTTTCCCCTATCAATTACCGCCAGTGTGCCCCATCAATTACCGCCAGTGTGCCCCATCAATTACCGCCAGTGTGCCCCATCAATTGTCGTCAGTGTGCCCCATCAATTACCGCCAGTGTGCCCCATCAATTGCCGCCAGTGTACCCCATCAATTACCGCCAGTGTGCCCCATCAATTGCCGACAAGAGGCGGGATTTATGATTTCTCCAATCACAAACAGGGGGCGTGGATTGTGCTCCTCCAGGCATTCCCGGGCCAGGACAAGTACTGTCAATGAGTAAAGCGGTGATGTGGCGGCCTTTTTTGTGGGCATCAGATTGGCCCGGAGGGTGGCTGTGTCAGTTTCATTCCGGGATACTGTATTGTCCTGGAATTAAGGTACTCCAGACAGACTTGCAAAATGCGGGACTGTCCCTGATGCACTCACACCTGCCTGCTGCCATTCCCGACCAAGCTCTGCACTGGTGGCGCCCCAAATCCACAGCTGAATCAAGGAGATGGACTTTCTGGGGCGCCCTAAATCCTTCTTCACAAATGCAGTGGAAATGTCTTTTATGGGATTAAGTTCATTTTCATGGCAACGAGGGTCTTTGCAATTAATTGCAATTCAACTGGTCATTCTTTATAACATTCTAGAGTATATGCAAATTTCTTCATAAAAATTGATACAGCAGACTTTGTGAAAAATAATATTTTTTCATTCTCAAAACTTTTGGCCACGGCTGTAGAATCCCCAAACATTATACATTTTTTTTAAAGCAAAGGATATGGAATAAAATGATGGGTGTTGCAATTTTTTTTTTTTTTTTAAAGTGTATTTTTGTGCGTGAACTCTCGAGAGAGGAGCCGGACTGCAGGAGTTGGGAGTAGGCAGACCCTCCCCCCGGAGGCATTCGCCATCCTTCTCCATGCCCCTGGTGGCAATGGCGGGTGTGAAAGGGGGGGGGGCCTCCCACTCACCGACCAGCCCTACCCTGCTCCTCTTGGGAGCCCAACTGGGGCCCAACGGGACCCCAATGGGGCAGAGGGACTCCCCCTATGAGGGAGTGAGGGGGCCTAGCCCACCCAGCCAGCCCCGTAGGTCCTTCGCCTCTCTTTATTTTAGGAGACCGCATGGCCAAAGTGCGTGTGTTTTTTTAAACCAATTTTGTGTGCGTGCAAGTGTGGTGGTTTTGGGGGGGGGGGTGGGCGTACTAAGCACAGGCGTACCTTGCATAGCACACCCACCGGGAGCCGGGCTGAGACCACCAAACTTAATTCACATGTAACCGAGACCGGGATCCAAACCCTTGGCTGCAGAGGTGAATGGCTTGTCAACGCAGTGCCAATCACGTTGAGCCACCACAGCTCCCTCTAAGGGTGTTGCAATTTTTTATGTCACATGGTATTTGCACAGCGGTTTTTCAAAAGCAATTTTTGGGGAAAAAATTAACAAAAATTGGCATTTATTGCACAAAAACACAATATAATGGCCAATCGTTTGGTAAAATATAAAAATTATGTTACAATGAGTAAATAGGTACAAACACTGTACATTTTACTATCCACAGGCAATGCTTTGCCAGAGGTTTGGTGCTAGAATTACTGCCCATGATCTGATGTTCGTGGTGATACCTCAGATATGTGGGATGATCACTGGTTGAGCACATGTGTGACCAAAGCATGGGTTTGCTTTTGTGTCTGAGCATTGGAAGGGGGAGGGGGGTCAAGGGCACTTTAAAAATATATTTTCTTAATTAAATTTACAATTATTAAAATAATTTTTAATTTTAAAAAATTATTAAAAAAATATTTTTCAAAAATTATTAAAAAAAAATTTAAAAAATTTTTTAAAAAAATTATTAAAAAAATATTTAAAAAAATGTATAATAATTTTTAAATACATATTTTAATTCTTAAAATTATTTTTCACTGTTGTTTTGCATTTTAGTTTTGATCACTTGTTTTGTTATCACAGGGAAATACAGTAGGCAGTGACAGCCAGGTACTCTTTATGGCGAGATCTTGGGTCTATTAAAGAAACTTTAGAATCACTTTAATGGCATAATGTACCAGTATACATCACATACTAGCACATTATGAAAAAAATCCCTGTAAAGGGGAACCCTCCACATGTGCGCTGTCACTGCTGGCAGAACTTCTATCTTCATCCGGCCTTCCTTCTAGGTTCACGGGCTCCGGCCATTTGAGCACAGCGGCACAGAGCTCTGGATTGAGGCATGCGCCAATGATGTCACTTAGGGCCCCACATGGATGTCTTGTGGAGATGGCACCTGGAGCCGGGTGCCGTCATCCAGACACTTCTGCCACCTAGAGGCCTTTGCTGTCCCGCACCTGCTGTCACCGGACCAGACGCTGCATGACAAGGCCGCACGGGGTCCCAGCAGGGGTAGGGTGAGCCATCAGCGCAGTAACTGGTGTTTGATCACAGGCAAATTAGGCTGCCGCAAGGCCCCTGTGAGTGTGAGGCCTTAGGCAACTGCCTAATTTGCCTAATGAGAGAGCTGCCTCTGTGTCACTGGCTGCAAAACATGTGAATATCTTCAAATCAGTGTGCATCTATGAGATATTCATTTTACCCACAGATAAGCGTTATTATAAGCTTACCTGGAGGTGAAAGTGACAAGGTGGAGTTTGCTAGCACTTTCATGCCTCACCAGCTGCTACTTAGGTTCAGTCCTGTAAGAAATGTATCCTGGCTTATGAAGAACAGCTGCATAGAAAAGCAGAAGCTAGCAACTTTATAGAAATTGTATTATGCAAACACCTCTTTATCATGTGTGAAAGAGGAAGAAACAGACAGAAGCTGCTACTCAGTGGCATCTTCCAGGTGATGAACACAGATGTTTAAACACTGAAAATGAAAAATATCGTGAACATGATTTATTCATTGGGGTTCGATCCAAACTTCATATGCTGAATATACAGGAGGGGAGTAGAGGGAAGAAAAAAAAGGAAAAAGTTACCAACATTTGTTAAGTTTTAGGTTTTCTTTTTACATAATTAGTCCAAAAAAAAAAAAGGTCCTTGATGACGCCTTGAGGGAGGACGAAACACGTTGACGTAATTTTCTGTGTTGAGTCCAAACGGCGTCATCATCACATCCAGGTTTCGGTGGAACGTACGCTGGATGCAGCGTTTCCTGGATTTTATCCCTGCAATGTGATATGCATGTTTAACTGCTCGTTTTTGTAAGTACCAACCTACATTTTTGCGCAATAAACACCTGCCAAATGTACTTCACCATCAGTCCAATCTTTTCATTTTTGGTGTCATTACTAGGGATGAGCTCCGCGTTCGATTCGAACATCGTCTGTTCGGCCGTTCATCGAAATTCGAACGTTATGGGCCGTTCGTGCCAAATTCGAGTGGCGCGTCACGGCCCATAATTCACTGCTGCATTGTGCGCTGATGATTGGCCAAGCATGCACTATGGATCCGCATGCTTGGCCAATCACAGCGCGCAAAAAACGGAGAGCCATAATTGGTCAAAGCCAGGGTGGCTTTGGCCAATTATGGCTCAGGGGGTTAAGTACACGCCCCACACTATAAAAGGCTGCCTGTAGGGCAGCTTTGTGTAGTGTGTTGCGGCAGTTAACAGAGAACAGAGAGAGACAGAGAGGGTGTCATTTTTTTGCAGGTAGATAGAGCAGGCAGGCTAGTCAGTTAATGTTACAGTGTGTAGAGGATATATATACATCCCAGGAGTTGTACATATATTTATACACTGTATAGCTTATCTAGATCTGCTATTCCTAATTTACTGGCAGGCAGGTGATTGTGCTATTTAAAGACGTTATCACAGGTATAGACACCCAGCAGGTACAATATTTAAAGGAATTTTTCATTTTTTTATTTAAGCATCAATAAAATCACTGCTCCTGAGGAGCAGTGATTTTAATGATGCCTAAATAAAAAAGAAAAAAATATGAAAAATTCCTTTAAATATTGTACCTGCAGTGCTGGGTGTCTATAGTTTGCCTGTGAAAACGTCTTTGAGAACCCGGGTCTTGCCCGAGGGAACATGTATCAATGGAAAAAAGTTTTAAAAACGGTTGTTTTTTCAGGAGTCCTGCTCCTGAAAAAACAACTGTTTTTTAAACCTTTTTCCATTGATACATGTTCCCTGGGGCAAGACCCGGGTTCTCAAAGACGTTTTACGACAATAACTTGCATAATAGGCTTTAAAATTAGCACTTTTGAATTCGAACGTTCGAGTCCCATAGATGTCAATGGGGTTCTAAATGTTCGAGCAAACGGTCGGTCCGTTCGAAGGTTCTGGTGCGAACCAAACCAGGGGGTGTTCGGCTCATCCCTAGTCATTACCAACTTATGACCATGTATTCTATTGTATGCCAATAATGTGATAGATGCCATACTCTGTCCAAAACGTTATGTAACTCATTCCTGTTTCTTTGTCAGTTATAGCATATAACACAGTACACCTGAATCTCCTGATGAAGCTTTTTGAAGCGAAACATATCGAGTGGTAGTGTCTGTATGTGCCTTGAATATAACAAATGATATACGGTAATAAGGATTTTTTTACCATGTTTTATTATTATAATAAAATGTATTACATTTTACCAATTGTAATCTATCTACTGAATTGACACCTAAAAAGTCCCCAGATTTGTTCCTTCCTCCCTTTTCTTATGACCATCACGATTGGGGGAAGATCTTCATTGGAGCCCTCTGCGAATTGCCATTCATGGCCAGCGTTCTAGCCTGAATGACCCCTAAACTGAAAAGCTAGGGGTCCATTCTATTTGGTGAGTGGGGACACTAGAGGGGTGCGTGGTACACCTTGAAGTTTGGTGCACAACTGCACTTTAATGATTGGAGCACAGATGCACATTGTATATGGACGTTTGTTTTGTATTCACCTTATATTTTGATTGATTTTTTCACTTATTCCATTTTTTTTTGTGATGTACAGTATACACTTTTATGAGCGCTGTAATTATTTTAATTTATTCAGTCAAGTGAACAGCACTTTGTGCACAGCAGCTGCAATTATTAATATTATTATTAGTTATTTTTCACTAGTGTGAGTAAATTAAAAAATAAATAAAAAAAATGACATAGTCCAATATGTTCCAACAGCAGAAAAAAAATCCTTCCTGATCACCCAAGGGCCCTTTCACACGGGACGGATCCGTGATGATCTGCCCCGCGAACCTTTGCTTTGCTGGACCTTCAGAACCCGTGACGTCATCGCGCCCCCAGTCACTCGTGTAGCTGGAGGCCGCGAACCCGGAAGAAGGATCGGGGGAAGGTGTCAGCAGTCTCAGTGGTGACATTGCGGCGCTGGAGGGCTTTATTCTAAGGTAAGTCTATCGTAATGTGCAAGTATGCACATGGTTATGACTTAGGCTGCATTCACACGAAACTTGCTTTGATCCCAGCCAGAGTGCAGTAGTCAGCGAGGCAGACGGATTAGCTTCAGGAGCTCCCAGCGGCGCACGTCTCCTAGGAGTAGGAGCGTGTGTGTCATAGCTCCAGGCAGGCGTAGGAGGCAGTTAGGCAGTGTCTCTCCCAGCCTGCTAGCCAGCCCAGCTCCAGCCCCAGCTCCTGGACTTTACCTATGCCCCAATCTGACCTCTCCTCGTTACTAGATCAGCCCCTTGGCTCCCTGGCTCTCCTGGCTCTCCTGCAGGTAAGCTGCTGATGGCCGTCCTTTTCAGGATAGCCTCAGCAACACGGATCTCTCACGGATCTCTCCTGCTCCTTCTTTGGCTTCATTCCGCGGTCCCCTGCTTTCCCATACCCCCATCATCATTAGGGCCCCCCTTCTGTCACCCCCCCACGACATTTCCGCCATTCCAGGGCTTTTTTGGAGACCCGCGCCAGACGGCATTGAATCGCGGGGCCGCGATCTAGGAAAGACCGCGGCTTCACTTGCGGTCTAACAGGCGCGCCGCTCCTCACGCCCTACAATCCCCACCCAGCCTCCAGGAAATCCCCCCTCACCTCATGATAGCTTGTACCCGGCCTTATTGTCACCCTCTCAGCCCCCCCAGCATTATAGAAGTACCCAACCTGTCAGCCCTGGTCTACATCCCACTGCCTGTTCAGGCAACCATCTTTCTGTACCAGCAACACACTCACCTCTCATCCCAGCCCCCCCTAGTCTCTCCAACGAAGAAGCTTGATCCAGGGGTCACCCGATCGCCTCTTGCAGGGGTCAGGAAGGAATTTTTTCCCTGCCGGAGCGTATTGGCCTAGCGCCGCCAGGGTTTTTTGCCTTCCTCTGGACCAAGTCAGGGAGAGGAATTAGCCAATTCCTCTCCCCATTTGCCCCTGAACTCCCCCCCCCCCCCCCGGGCGCATTGGCGATCATGGCGGGTCGGCAATATTCTGCCGACACCATTTGGAGTTTGAGGCAATGCGCCGCAACACTGCCAGCCATCACCAAAAAGGCTCTAAGAACTGAGCGACTATTGAGAATCGATCATAGATGCTTAGAAGAGACAATGTCAGGCTGATTGGAATGCCGGAAAAAAGCGAGGGCGCCAACCCAGTGGACTTCTTGGAAAAATGGCTCATTGAGTCTTTTGGAAGAGAAACATTCTCAGCATCATTTTCAATTGAAAGAGCACATAGAGTACCATTTAGGGCCCCCCCCTACAGGGGGACACCCCAGGCCGCTCCTATTGAAATTCCTTAATTACAGGGACAAAGTGACACTTTTGAGGATAGCTAGAGAGGCGGGGAAGATTATGTTCAAAGAGGTTAAAATTTCGGTTTACTCTGACTTCTCGCCGGATCTGCAGAGGCGTAGAGCAGAGTTTACGGCTGTTAAGCGTATACTGCAGAAACATAGGCTGACGTATGCTCTGTTATACCCGGCGCGATTAAGGATAGTGGCGCTGGGAGGATCCCAGATCTTTGACACCCCAGCAAGTGTAGAAAGGTGGCTGGAAGAAAATAAAGATAAGTGGTAGATGGGGGTGGAGAAGAGGAAAAAGGGACATAGACGGAGTGGCTGAGTGAGGAGGAAGAAAAGATATCCAGGGTTTTCTCTTTTCTTTGCCCTTTCCTCTTCCCCCCCCCTTTTTTTTTTTTGTTGTTTGTTTATTTTATTTTTTTTATTTTATCTTTATTTATTTTATTTTTTCCCGTGAGGGGACAGAGAGGTGTATAAATGTTGGAGTGGAGAGAGGGGTGGGACACGCACAGATGTTGAATGGGTAGGTGGGAGTGAAGGATGTGTGGTGTGGATAGTGGTCACTATAGGCCCCGTAGAGATACACCAGGATGGTGGAGGGAGGGTGGGAGAGGGATGGGGGTATGGAAGCGGGAGGACACACCAGGAAGGGGGTGGGGGGGTGGTGTGGGGAGGGATGGGCTTCGAGGGAGGAGGGGACAGGGGGGGGGAGAGGGGAAGGGAATGGGGAATCAAAGGTCAGACAGGGGGAGAATTGTTCATTAAGATATGGAAAAAACGATTTGAAGGGAGAGTTTGAAGTTAATGGTGTTGCTCAAATAACGAAAAATAACGGAAGGATGTATGGTAATGCACAATGTGAAGGAGAAAACTACACAAAAATAGAGTTTGAAATTTGTATAGAAATATTAATTTTCCTTTTTTTTTTAATGATATGGAGAACACGAAAATCATTGTTACTGCACGAATATCTAAATACACTGTAAGATGGCAAGGTAATACACAATGGGAAGAAGATTGCTACACAAAAATAGAGATTGAAATTTGCACAGAAATAATTTTTGATGATATATACACCTATATGTACATTCGAGTCACAATGATTGAGCGACATGATTAATGAAAAGTAGGTTTAGGATCACTGGCTACGATAATGAAATAGGGATAGCAAAGAGTTATGTATTTGAGCTTGCTATTTTTATTTATTTATTTATTTATTTATTTATTTTTTTGCTGTTTTTTTGTTGTTTACTTTTTTTGGGAATTCCCATGGGTGAAGTGGACGAGATTCTTATCAATATCCTATATTCCTCGCTGCTGAATGCAGAATAGGATAATAAAGATAGGTTCATGGAATGTTAGGGGACTGGGAACAGTAGCCAAAAGAGCAGCAGTACTCTCCACTATGGAAAAGTATGGGGCGGACCTGATCTGTCTGCAGGAAACACACTTAACAAAGGATACAATCCAACAGTTCTATAGTAGAAAATTCCCCACTCAGTTTCACTCATTCCACTCTTCCTATTCGAGAGGGGTGGGTGTAATGGTTAGAGCAGGGGTGGCATTTTCTTGCAGGCAGATCAGCACAGATGAGAATGGTCGATATGTTTTTTTGTACTGTACAATTCATAGTAGAACTTATGTAATAGCGAATGTTTATATCCCTCCGCCTTTTAAAATGGATATAATGTTAAGATTAAATGAATTTATACAAGGGAAGGAAAATATACCGGTAGTAGTAGTAGGAGACTTCAATGAGGTCTTAGATCCAGGGGCCGATAGGTTTCCGGTACCGTCATACTCAGACCCCATAGGGAAAAGCCGGCTGAGCCAACTTATGGAAGAAGTTGGACTAGTAGATATGTGGAGAGTGAGGAACCCGGGCATCCAGCAATACTCTGTTACTCAAGCACGCATTCCACACTCTCCAGGATAGATATGGCCCTGGGGAACGAGAGAGCACTAAGGAGCATAGGAAAAATAGAGTATTTGCCACGAGGAGTCTCGGACCACTTCCCAATGATCCTAATAATAAATCTGGAAGGACAAAAAATTAGGAAAGAATGGCGAATTAACCCCTACTGGTTAGAGATAATAAAAGAAACAGATGGGATAGTGCCCAAACTGAGGGAATTTGTGGAACTAAATGAAGGCTCCGCAGGGACGGGAATAATATGGGATACCCTGAAGGCATACCTGAGGGGTATCCTGATCCAACAGGTGGCTAAAATTAATAAACAGGCGAGAAAAGGTGAACAAAACACCCGTAGAGAAGTACTGGTGGCAGAAAATAACTATGTTATTGACCCAACGCCAGAGAAAAAAAGCAATATGGCTAGATAAACAAATAGTGTATAGGACGGTAATTATGAGAGAGGTGGAGACTAGACGAATCTTTGTGCGACAAGCATCCTTTGTAGAGCGTGAGAGTGTTGGAAGGATGCTCGCGCAATTGGTGAAGTCAAACTCTCCACCCTCTGATATTCGGGCCATCAGAACTGCAGGAGGAATAATAACAACAGATACAGCAGAGATAGTGCGAACATTTCAGGGATATTACGAAAAGCTGTATACTACACAGAAGGTGGGGATGGAGGCAGAGATGGAGGAGTTCCTGGGGAGGTTAGAGATTCCAGCTATCACCCAAGTAGAAAGAGACGAGTTGGAACACCCGATATCATTAACAGAAATACAGCAAGCAGTATCTGATATGGCAAATCAAAAGTCACCTGGCCCAGATGGACTCCCGACAGAAATTTATAAGTACTATGGAGAAATATTACTTCCTGAGCTGTTAAAAGCATTGAATGGAGCAGACATTGAGGGGAGACTCCCAGTGTCAATGATGGAGGCAACCATAATACTTATATTAAAAGAAGGCAAGGACCCCTTAGACCCAGCGTCATACAGACCAATTTCCCTCTTGTGTTCGGACGCCAAAATAGTAGCTAAGGTCTTGGCTGCGAGACTTAATAGATTGATTTCAAAACTGATCCATCCAGATCAAACGGGATTCATAGCTAATAGATCCACCAGTACAAATATAAGAAGGACCTTTTTAAATTTGCAAACCCCGACAGATTTAGAGGGAACGAGAGCTGTAGTGTCACTAGATGTGACAAAAGCATTTGACAGTGTAGAATGGGGATATATCTGGAGGGTGCTGGGAAAGTTCGGATTTGGTCCGAAATTTACTGGCTGGATAAAAATGCTTTATAATGACCCTAGTGCCAAAATTAAAATTAATAACGAATTTTCAAAAAAGATTTTCCTAGAGAGGGGAACGAGACAGGGGTGTCCTTTGTCACCCCTTCTCTTTGCCCTAGCGATGGAACCACTGGCGATTGCCATAAGGTCAAGTACTGAGTTACTTGGATTCCAAAGAAAGATGGGGGACGAAAGAATCGCGCTCTATGCCGATGATATCCTTCTCTATCTGGGCGACACGGAACATTCCCTGGTACGAGCCATGAGCATAGTGGAGGAATTCGGTAGCTTCACGGGATTGGAAATAAATTGGGGAAAATCAGAGCTATTACCGGTAGATCCAATTAGAGAAGCTGGGATAATGGGAATACCACAAGTGAAGGTAGTGGATACATTGAAATATCTAGGAATACGAGTAACGAAAGACCCCAAACAATACATAGATAAAAACCTAACCCCACTACTGGTTAAATTTAAACAAAAAATTGGTATCTGGAAAAGGCTCCCGTTATCAGTGGCTGGCAGATGTAGCTTAATTAAGATGATCTGGCAGCCACAGCTGCTGTATATAATGCATAATAGCCGGTCTGGATTGGTAGAAAATGGTTCAACAAAATCGAAACCCTTTTTAGGGAACTAATATGGAAAGGGGGACAACCCAGGATTCGATTGCGTACACTGCAGCTTCCAGTAGTGGAAGGGGGATTGGCTGTCCCCCATCCTGAGGCTTATTATCTATCAGCACAATTGCAACAACTAATGGGATGTAATACCCAGGGAGGGGAGACCTCTAGTGGGAGAGTAATGCTGAGTGGGGCCCCACATGACTCGGTCATTGAATTACTCGAAGCAAACTCCTTTAGATATAGAATACCAACAGTTAAAATGATAATAAAAATTTGGGAAAAAGTTAAGAGGCTAATGGGCTACACTGGATTTAATGAGTATACTCCCCTGTGGAACAATGTTAAGTTACAAGAAATACTACGGTTAGGAAAGGTGGGGGAATGGGAAAAATGCGGTATAAAAAGGTTGATACATCTGTATGAGGGCGATACCTATAAAAAATTCCAGGATCTGAGATTAGAATTTAATGTCCCGCAACACTCATTCTTTACCTATTTACAAGTAGGCCACGCTCTTGAAGCCCAGTTTAGGACACAAAAATTAGTGTGCTCCAAAATGTTCCTGTTTCAAAAATTAGCTAAAGGGGGACCAACTAAGGGCCTCATATCTGAAATATACACGCAGATAATCAAAAAGATCAATACAGGGGCACATCTGCTCAAAGTAAGAGAAAGATGGGAGGAAGATATAGGGGAAATATCACAAGAACAGTGGAAGAGAATATTAGAGATGGGATCAAAGGTGTCACTTTCACCCCCCCAGAAAATCTCCCACCTGATGTTGATAAATAGAGCTTACTATACGCCAAAGACACTTTTTAAATTCGGCAAAAGACCAGATGATAAATGCCCTAGATGCCCGGGGCAGGGAGACCTAGTACACATGGTGTGGCGCTGTCCAAAGCTGGTCTGGTACTGGAAGGGTGTGCTGGACACCTTGAGAGATATATTTACAATCTCACTAGAAATGGAGGCCACACTGTGTGTACTGGGTTATAGGCAGGAACGGAAGGAGAAAAGAAATACCACAGTCGTAATATTAAGATGTTTATTCCAAGCTAGAAAACTAATAGCCATGAGGTGGCAGGCAACTTCACCACCGGCAGTAAGGGACTGGATTGAGGCAGTCAATGAGTCCCTCTGTAAAGAAAGAGCAGTCTATATAAAAAGGGGAAAACTTAGAGACTTTGAGGACATGTGGAAGCCATGGCTGGAGAAAAAAGGGTGTATCACCTGAGGAGAGAGGAATGTCGGCTGGAAAGGGTCAAAGGGAGAGGGGCCAAGTAGTAAAAGCGATAATATCAACTAGAATGAGAAAGAGTGGGTGTTCCCCCCTTAACTAAGAGATTACCCACCTCCTGATAAGTTAAGATTTATGATAGGACAATGTATATCAATGTTTAAATTATGTGTTTATAGTTATAACGAACAGTCTCCTCTGTTTTTTTTAAATGAACAACTGAACATTTTGTATGATATGAAAAGAAATAAAGAATGAATATTTAAAAAAATAGATCGACGGTCAGACATTTCAGCCATTTACCCCAGCTCAAGCACATATCATGTGCTCTGATCAACACAAGATCGGCAGTAAAACACCGACTAGAAATTCGCGACTTCATTCAACAAAAGGATCTAGATTGTCTCTTTATTACAGAGAGCTGGCTCACAGCCGACTGTAACACCATTCTAGGAGAACTGGTGCCAGAAAATTACCGTATCATAACGGAAAACAGAATAGGGCAAAGAGGAGGCGGCCTGGCGGTGATCCACAAGACTCATCTTACGATCACCAAACCAGTCCGCCAAAACCCTCTTCCATTCATGGAAACCCTTACTCTGCAACTGCAAGCAAGTTCAAAGGAGACCGTCCACATTCTGCTCTGCTATAGGCCGCCCGGCCCAAAATCGCAGCTGCTATCATCATGGACGGATTTCTTCTCCACTTACACCCTCAACAGCAAACATCTTTTGCTGCTCGGGGATTTCAATCTCTGGGCCAACTCCGCACAAGACCCCATTGCCGACGCCTGTATTGACCACGTCGAAGGATTACAGCAACTAGTATGTGGGCCCACACATGCTTCAGGTCACACACTTGATCTTATTTTCAGACAAGCTCTGGAAATAAAAATTTGGGAAAATGAAAAATTGCCATGGACAGATCACCATGCAATTATATTCAGTATTTCCACTATCCCCCCTGCAACAAAAACATCAAATCCAGTGACAACACACTGGACTAGATGTCAGAAGAAGCTCCACTCGGAACTCTTCAAAACTACTTTAAGGAAAAAAATAGAAACAACTCAGCCGCATCAAACGGCCGTTGAAACATTGGAAGCCATAAACTCGGCCATGCTACAGTCAGCCGACTTGGTAGCGCCGAAACGAAGAACCCACATTCGGAAAAACAACCGCAGCTGGTTTAACAACCAGCTGTCGTTACTGAAGCAAGAACGCAGAAGGGGAGAATCAGCCTGGAAAAGATGTTCTTCAGAGCTAAACCTATCCATCTACAAGGCGACTACAAGAAAATACCACAAAGGAATTTTCCAAGCCAAGAAAAATTATTTTTCGGAGGCTATCAACGGTGCCCTAAACCGACCCCGCGAACTCTTCAAGATGGTCACCCAGACCATGAAACCAAGTTGCATTGAAGCCCCCAGTTCGGACACTCAAGAATTTTGCAATGAACTATCGGATTATTTCGTTACTAAAATCGAGGCAATCCGTGAAAGCATTCAGCAAAGCAATTCTCCCCTCAGCCCCCCCTGCAGCCTCTCACACAGCACCCATAGTAATTCTCCTATATCAGGTAAGTTTACCCTGGAACCCATCTCCATCGAGACCACCAAGAATGTAATTTGTACTCTGCGTAATGGCACAGCGCCAAATGACATTATCCCCACAAAACTGCTGAAGGAATGCGCCTACATCTTGGCTCCTCCCATCACGCAGTTCATCAACCAGTCTTTTCTGGAGGGCATAGTGCCCTCTCAGTTGAAAGAGGGTATAATCCTACCCATCATGAAGAACCCCTCCCTGGACCCCAAGGACCCACTCCACCGCCGTCCCATAACAAGCCTCAACGTACTCTCAGAGATAATGGAAAAAGTAGTGGTGCAACAGCTGCAAAAGCATCTAGATACCTACAAGCTACTTGACCCATTGCAATCAGGCTTCCGTCCCGGACACGGGACAGAAACAGCATTGCTGAAAGTATGGGACGATGTTCTCAAGGCCGCAGACGAAGGAGAATCTTGTCTTCTAGTTCTGTTGGACCTAAGTGCCGCTTTCGACACTGTAGACCACAATCTGTTACTGACTCGGCTTGCTGAAGTAGCCAGAGTCGCAGAAGGCGATTTATCTTGGTTCTCCTCTTTTCTGGAAAACCGATCGCAAACAGTGAAGTTAGGACCTTTTACGTCTAAAAAGTAACATGCGGAGTCCCTCAAGGATCGCCTCTGTCACCAGTGCTGTTTAACATATATCTTCGTCCTCTTTTTGAGATTATCAGCAGCCAAAAACTGCTCTACCACTCATATGCAGATGATACGCAACTGTATTTCCGCATCTGCAACAGACAGGATCACCACCTCAATCTAGAGACATGCCTCTCTTTGATAGAGGACTGGATGACAAAGAGTTATCTTAAACTCAATGGAGCGAAAACAGAACTTCTCCTGTTTCACGCCAAGCGCAGGAATCAACTTTCAACAGTGTGGACCCCCCCCCCGCCTATTTTGGGCAAGCTCATCTCCCCTAGCGCCAAAGTCAAAAGCCTAGGGGTCATTTTTGACTCCTTTATGACAATGGACGCACAAATAGGGTCAGTAGTCAGCGGATCTCACCATCTACTGCGCCTACTACGCAGACTCACTCCGTTCATCCCTAAAGAAGATTTAGCGGTCGTGGTGGGAGCAATTGTAAACTCCAGGCTGGATTATGCAAATGCCCTTTACCTCGGACTCCCCAAGTACCAAATCGCTCGTCTGCAAGTCGTTCAGAATACGGCCGCCAGACTTGTGACTGGGAAAAAACCCTGGGAATCCATTTCACCATCACTGAGAGCCCTTCATTGGCTGCCAGTCAAAGACAGAATAACTTTTAAAGCTCTCTGTCTTACGCATAGATGTGTCCATGGGAATGCCCCCCTCTATCTATGCGAAATAATAAAAGGGCATAATCCCAATCGCGTTTTGCGATCTACGAATCAGAACCTACTCCAGGTTCCGAAAGCCAACTTCAAGTCCAAAGGAGAAAGAAGATTCGCGGTCCAAGGTCCCAGACTATGGAACGCGTTACCAACCAGCATTCGGTTGGAGGAGAACCACCTAGCATTTAGGAAAAAGGTCAAGACTTTTCTCTTTTGATATCAAGGGAGACAGGAACAACAAGCGCCCAGAGGCGATTCAGTTCGCATGTGCCGCGCTATACAAATTTTCATTCATTCATTCACACCATTTGCGGCGTATTTGCGGCAACAAAAAATAGATATAAAATAGATAGATGTGAACAGTCTCCATAGAGAACAATGCAATTTTGACCCTCCGGCGTATTGTAGCGTCGCGCTTCAGGCGTAAAAACGCCTCGGTGTGAATGGAACCTTAGGCCTTATAGGCTGAAACGCGTCAACCTTTCCTATTTGCGTTTGTCTACTGTGGCTTGTCAATAAATACGTCACTTGTTTAAGAGCAACGACCGGAGTGCGGATCATCTTTTCCTCATACTAGCACATTATGACATTGCCTTGCAGGGATTTTTTATTATTTTTTTATTATTTTTTAAATCACCAGCCACTTATAATGGCTTTAAAAACATTTGATCGCACCAAGATCAGTGTTTTCGAATGCTTTTGATTTTTGAAAATGGCGCTGTTGGCATCTGGGTAAACCAGAAGCAAAGCCAGGTCTTCGCTTCCAGGTTACCAGGCTTTGTTTGGCTCTCTCCGATCAGCCGACACAAGGGGAGAGCCAATGGGATGGGAGAGCCCGAGAAACCAGTGGAAGGCGCCAGGATTGCTTTTACAAGAGCGTCAACCGCCGGCTCTAAAAGAACGGTATTGGAATAATGTCTGCAGCTGCCGCTGTCATCCAAGGAATAACCACTCGACGTCCAGCGATTTATGAGTATGCCGCTGGTATGGAAGTGTTCATATTACTGGCAGGATCACCAGGCAAAAATGTTGAAAAAAGGCTTGGCTTAAGGAAAGAAAACTAATGCAGCCACCACATCTGAAGACTGGTAAGCTTATACTATATTACATGCTGGGGTTGATGACGGAAAAGAGTGCAATAAGAAATAATTGCTGTTCTCAGTAGCAACCAGTCAGCATCGGATTATAACCTTTCATAGATGTGCGTAGCTTGTTGCATTAGGGTGTGCACCTGAAAGCTCAAACACACGGTACCGATCTCTCACTGTGTTCATTCAGAAAAAGAAGGGGCCGGTAAATGACATTACACCTTCCCCCACCTGAAATATCATCTGTGTGTGCCTACTGCAATAGCCTACGGGAGAGGAGCAGGGCTGCCATCAGGGGGGTACAGACATTACACCTGTAAGGGGCCTGATGGTCCCCAGGGGCCCGGCTGGCCCCCTCCAAGTTTTTTATTTATTTTTTGCATTACACCTGTAAGGGGTCTGATGGTCCCCAGGGCCTCTTACAGGCCCAGCTGGCCCCTCTCCCATTTTTTCAAATTATTATTTATTTATTTTTTGCATTACACCTGTAAGGGGTCTGATGGCCCCCAGGGCCTCTTACAGGCCCAGCTGGCCCCACTAACATTTTTTTTAATTATTATTTATTTATTCTTTGCATTACACCTGTAAGGGGCCCAATGGTCCCCAGGGCCCCTTACAGGCCCACCTGGCCGGCCCCCCTCCCGTTTTTTTTGCATTACACCTATAAGGGGTCTAATGGTCCCCAGGGCCCCTTACAGGCCCAGCTGGCCCCCTCCCATTTTTTATTTATTTTTTGCATTACACCTGTAAGGGGTCCGATGGTCCCCAGGGCCCCTTACAGGCCCAGCTGGCCCCCCTCCGTTTTTTTTGCATTACACCCGTAAGGGGCCCGATGGTCCCCAGTCCCCCCCTTATTATCGTTCTCTGCGTAAGGGGCCCCAAAATTTGTGATGGCTGCCCTGTATAGGAGGGAAGCCAGCAATGCTGTGGGAGTGGTCATCGGGTAGCAGGGGCCATCTACACTGCAGGGGGGTAATTAGGGTGCACCTGGGCACACCATGCGCGCATGCCTATGTCGTTGTTATCTGAAAATTTAAACAAAGATTTTGATTGGTCGATTTGGGAAATTAATATTATTTATCGATTTAAACTGTCCGGATATTTGGAAATTCTTCCCTCCCTCTAATATCCATGGCTAGGTGAATAAAGGCACCTCGTATGATCAGATGATGCAGTTCAAATGGCGTCAGCTTCAGTAATAATGATCAATCGCGGTTAATATAATAGGCATTTGTCTAATTTTAGACTCAAATTTGTTGAGTGAATAAAAATAGCCCCGTTCATCAGTGGGGGGTTAATGGTTTAAAATACACATGCGGCGAACTGACTCTTGTTTGTTGCTTAGCGACTGCTGCGTGTAGGCAAGCAAGCTGCTGTCACTCACTTGTTTCTGTCCAGGGAACAAAGGTTTTCTTCTCAGGAAGTGGCCCTGATTGGCCAGAGGTGATGTCATATTTCATTAATAGGATGTGAGTGATAAAGAATACATTAAAGGAAATACAATTTTATAAGCCCACTTACAACTGCAGTCTAAATCCTTCTGAGCTTTAGAAGGGTTTTAAAAAGAAGAAAAGCCTTTCAGATGAGCAATGTGAAGATATGTAGTCATTTTGCAGCATCTAAATTCTATCGCACAGATGTGTGCCGCCAATTAGGAAACACATTTTTTATCAGTCTGCCGCAATTTTTTTTAGAGGGATGAAATGCGATTGTTGGTTATGGTTTACCGCACTCTACGGCCAATGTTCAGAGCGGCGTTCTCCCGCAATTATTAAAAGTTTTGGCGAACATAATCTTTAGCTTCTAAAATATAAAGAGCCGTTACTGATTAAAATTTTCGTGTTCGATTAACCGATTTTTTTTTAAATCGATTAATCAACTAGTTTCAATTAATTATAATGCACATATATTTTTCGGATCGCCACCATATATAGTCCCCGCTGTAATATCCACAGACATCTCCCCCACTGTAATATCCACAGACATCTCCCCCACTGTAATATCCACAGACATCTCTCCCCCCCCCCCCCCCCCCCACTGTAATATCCAGACATCAGACATGGCGTGGAGTTCCTCCAAAAATCCACACCAGACCCCTTAGCCGAGCACATAACCTGGCCGGCTGCAGAAAAGAGGGGGGGGGGGACAGAGAGCGCCCCTCCCCCCCTCTCCTGAACCGTACCAGGCCACATGCCCTCAACATGGGGAGGATGTCCCCATGTTGATGGGGACAAGGGCCTCATCCCCACAACCCTGGCCGGTGGTTGTGGGGGTCTGTGGGCAGGGGGCTTATCAAAATCTGGAAGACCCCTTTAACAAAGGGAACCCCCAGATCCTGCCCCGCCCCCTATGTGAATTGGTAATAGGGTACATTGTACACCTACCATTTCACGAAGGTAGTGTAAATAGTTCTAAAAAACACACACACACACACACACCTTAGAAAAAAAAGTGCTTTATTAAAAAAAAAAAAAAAAAAAAAAAAAACAGCGGTGGTAATCCACTCGGTCTCGGCTCCCCGCTCCAACGTTGTTGATATCCAGCGACGGGTGATCTTCTCTCCGGTCCAGCAATGAGAAGATCGTCTGGGATCCAGAGCGCAGCATCGCCGGCCGCCTGTCTCCACCGCCGGAGACAGACCGGCGAATGACGCTGCTGAAGCTGTGACATTTCTTTTATAGGTGAGGCGGGGCCACCCGTCACGTGACCCCGTCCCCCTCTGCTACGTCACTGGGGAAGCCCAGGCCTCCCCCTTGTGTCAGAGGAGGCGGGGTCACGTGACGGGTGGCCTCATCTATAAAAGAAATGTCACAGCTTCAGCAGCGTCATTCGCCGGTCTGTCTACGGCGGCGATGCTGCGCTCTGGATCCCGGACGATCTTCTCATCGCTGGACTGGAGAGGAGGTCACCCGTCGCTGGATACCAACAACGTTAGAGCGGGGACTGAGTGGATTACCACCGCTGGATTACTATTTTTTTTTTTAATAAAGCCTTTTTTCCACGGTGTGTGTGTGTTTTTTACAACTATATACACTTCCTTCGTGAAATGGTACCCATTACCAATTCACATTGGGGGGCCAGGATCTGGGGGTCCCCTTTGTTAAAGCGGTCTTCCAGATTCCAATAACCCTGCAGACCCCCACAACCACGGGCCAGGTGGATTTTTGGGGGAACTTCGCCATTTTTTTTTAAATTTGGGGTGGAGTTCCCCTTAAAATCCACACCAGACCTGAAGGGTCTGGAATGGATATTTGAGGGGAACCCCACGTTTTTTTTAAATTGACAGCGGGGTTCCCCTTAATATCCATACCAGACCTGAAGGGCCCGGAAATTGAATTTGGGGGGACCCCCATGCTTTTTTTTTTTTTATGAATGAATCCTCTCTGAACTGCCAGGAGCGGACAATTCATTATAGCCGCGAGTGCGGTTTAAAATACTTTTTTTTCTTTCAGAAATGACACTTTGTGCAGGGACAGTTCTAAGCACGGGAAACATGCGCTATTTCACATGCTTACTTTACACCCCCTAGGTACGAAATTTAAAGGAATATTTCAATTTTATTGTTTCACTTTTAGCATTATTAAATTCACTGCTCCCGAAAAAACTGCAGTTTTTAAAACTTTTTTTTGCATTGAGACATGTCCCCTAGTGCAGGACCCGGGTCCCCATACATTTTTTTAGGACAATAACTTGCATATTAGCCTTTAAAATTAGCAATTCAGATTTCAAACGTTCGAGTCCCATAGACTTTAACGGGGTTCTAAACGAACATTTGGTGTGTTCGCAGGTTCTGGTGCTAACCGAACAGGGGGGTGTCCGGCTCATCCCTAGTCCTGGGTTCCTCCTGTTGCCCGACCTCATGTGGCAAGAGCATGCACCCAGTTCCTGGAGGATAAAGGAATTGATACAAATGAATGGCCCCCACGCTCACCTGACCTAAATCCAATAGAACACCTCAGGGACATCCGAAACCACCAGGTTGCGCCTCAGGAGCTCAGTGATGTTCTGGTCCAGATCTGGGAGGAAATACCCCAGGACACCATCCTTTGTCTCATTAGGAGCATGTACCGAGGTTGTCAGGCATGCATTCAAGCACTTGGGGGCCATACAAACTACCGAGGACCATTTTGAGCTGTTGCAATGAAATGTCAACGACATGGATTAGCTTGCTGCATAATGTTTTTACTTTGATTTTCAGGGTGTCTTTGAATTCAGCCCTCTTTAGGTTGAGCATTTTCATCAAACGATGTGGCATCCTTTTATTCCTAACATTTTACCTGTCCTTATCAGTATACATAATCGAGCATGAGATTTTTCCTCATCGAGATCTGATGAGTTTTCAAAATGTTCCTTTAATTTTTTTGAGCAGTGTATGTTTATAGGGGAGTTGCCTCCTATATCGAGGCTGCCATCTACTGCTCTCTACTTTGCAGATAGAAAAAGGAGCTGTGCATTAGTGGGCGTCTGACTTTAGTGCTTGCACCCTCCCCCTGAAGGGAGGGGGCGAGCATGACACTCCACACCAGGGAGAAAGCCTCCCATTACTGTGTGGAGTTACAGACAGAAGAACAGGAAGTGAGGATTACTCAGAAGAAATAAGGACATTTAAAAGCAAAATGGAAGGATGAGGTAAGTGAAGGAGGACTGCACTAAGGCCGTGTACACACGGCAGAGAACCTCGACGGGCAGAACACATCGTTCCGCCCGATGAGGTTCCCTGCCGGCCGTCGAAATCGGTGACCCGCCCGTCGGGAATGGCAACCAGCCATTCTTCCAGGCGGGCCGTCGAGCAAATAGAGAGCGTGCTCTCTATTTCTGCTCGACGGGCTTCCCGACGGGAAGCTCGCCGAGAGCGTACACACGGCCGAGGTCCTCGCTGGAATGCAGCTTCCAGCGAGAACCTCGGTCGTGTGTACGCCGCCTAAGGTAAAGGAAGCTCTTCAGGAATACATTTTTTTTTTACCTTTACAACCCCTTTAAGGTTAAAAAACACCTGGCAGTCACCGGCCCGCCATTTTACTTACCTGAGCCCCTTCATCTCCTTGGCGGGGACTTCTCTCCACGGAGTCTTGGCTTTGATTGGATTGATAGCAGCCATCGGCTCCCACTGCTGTCAATCAAATCCAATGATGCAGGGGGCAGGGCCGAGTCATGCACTTGGCTACTATGGACACCGATCGAATGACTCGGGAGCGCTCCCGCAAGGTAACCCCCTCGGGAGAGCACTTCTCCTAGGGGGGTTATCTAATGCGGGGGAGGAGCCGCCGAGGAACCCCAGAACAGGTGGATCGGGGCCACTATGTGCAAAACAAACTGCACAGTGGAGGCAAGCATGACATTTTTTTTTTTTTTAACAAAGCTTAAGCATCACTTTAATTAAAGTCACAACTCGAGCTTTATGTTATAAAACAAAAGTTTATTTTGCAATACTTTTATCAGAATGAATTGCATATCTTTGGTAAAAATAAACTTTATAAACATTTCCATTAACAGAGGTTAGCATACAAAAACTAAACATCTGTAAACTATGTAAAGGGCAACAAAAACTTAACTTAAAGAGAAAAAAAAGGGGGGGTGGTGGGGCAGTGATGGGGTCAAACAATTGGTTTTATCTACTGGCAGTTTTTTTATCTATACACTTTTCTGACTAACCAAAAATAAAAAATAAAGTGTAGGATTCTTTTTTAATTATTAAACAAATTGCTTCACATTGATCAGAAAAGTATTTGTTACATTTTAAAATAAATAGTAGATACAACAACTTGGCAATCACAAATGTTTTTTCTTAATATCACTAAAGGATGGCAATATAATACTTGTAATATGTAAGCACTTCTTTCAAAAAAAATAAAAAATAAAAATAATGGCACTGGCAGTTATTGGTAAAGGAACGGTTTCAGCTTCCTTGCATAAGCATTTCACAAGAAACGGCCAAACACAATTCTTTAAATATGATAAATGTATTTGCAATCTGTTCAGAACACAGAAAAAAGCAAAATGCTTTCCCCGCGCTGGGAGCAAATTCTGCAACATGTCGGTACACGTGTTCTGGTGCCTTCTCTGCACCTCATTTGTGACCCGATTGCTGCAGGATGAAAGAATGGCGGATGATGTTGCTCATAGGGCTGGGGCAGTGTGTAGCAGGCCTAGCTCAAAGTGGAACTCCAGAAAAAAAAAAAAAAATTATGAGAAAAAAAAAAAAAAGATAGGAGATATAGATGGATAGATAATATATATATATATATATAGATGGATAGATAATATATATATATATATATATATATCTAACACACACGCATATATATTTTTTTCTTAACTTGGTCCAAATAAATTACCTCTAATCTCTCCTGATGTTATAATGCTAATCTCATATATGCTGGATACAATGGTCAGCGGTGATCCTCTAGCACTGGCTAGAACTCCAGCAATAGTACAGTGAAGAAACAGGTCTGATTCTCTGTCACCCCCCCCCCCCCCCCCCCCCCCCCCCCTCCGTTCATTTATAAAATGAACAGCATTTTCTTGTTCTCATAATACAGAGCTTTCTGTGAATGGACAAAAGGGAGATCCTACACCCCTCTTCGTTCCTTGTCCATTCACAGAATGCCTTGTATACTGTAAACAGAATACAAGAGGTTTTCTGAATGGAGAAATATAAAGCGGGAGTGTGAGGCGCATGTTCCTTCACTTTTCCAGAATCAATAGTCAGCATCGGAGGATCACATTTGTGAGCTGCATCTGGTGTAAATAAAACTAGACTTTTTGCTTACCTAGCAGAGGTCCAGACTTGCTATCCTCAGTATATTTAAAAAAAAAAAAAAAAAAAAAAAAGACCAGCAAGCACCATCCGGCTCAACAAAAAAATTCTAAATATCGGATGAGCTGGGTGGAAAAATGATCAGCCGACCAGTGACCATTAGATGCAGTCACCGTTTGCCAATGACAACCGTATTCAGGCAGATGCGACTTGCTTTATACCATAGGTGTACGACCTGTGGCCCTCCACCTGTTATAGAACTACAAGTCCCACAATACATTGCAAGCTACTTACAGTTAAAAGCATGACACCCAAAGGCAGAGGCATGATGGCAGATGCTGTTCTGCAACAATTGGAGGGCCACAGGTTGAGCACCCATGCTTTATACAATAGCTGGCAGCGGAGATTCCTCCTAGCGTGGATGGGGAAAACAATAGATTTTTCTCTATTCAGCCCAAGGTAAGAAATTTGACCAATGTATGGCCAAAACTATATTAAAGCAGAGCTCGACCCAAAAAGGGGGACGCTCCCCTTGATTGTGTGGAGTGGAATATCTGTTTTACTATAAATGCATTTGGGTATGCATGCAATTATGATGCAGCCATCTTTCATAGGATCATAAAATTCACAACAGGTGCCTCACTCAAAGCCATGTAAAAAAATAAAAAAATCCAACAGTCTTCCATTGAACCCTATGAGCAGCACCTGCTACAAACCGTTCACCTTGCAGTGAATGAAGCTCAGTATAATTCAAACATGTGCACAGAAAGCCCTTTTTACAAAGACCCATAAATATCCCTGCAGATTAATTTCCCTCTTTTTTTTTGCCTTTTTTTTTTTTAATATATATATCAGTATGTCCAAAGCAAAGTATAATTAAATACATGAGGGTTAGCGATATTGTATCACTGAACATGAGCCCCTTACAAGCCAATAAGATTTCCCCCAAGTTACCATAGTTACACTATATACATGAGCATAAAAATTTGGAAAAGTAAAAAAAAAATGAAAAAAAAAAAAATCACACATGTTGGAAGGCAAATAGGTGTAATTTACACCTAGCAAAGGATCCATATCCTCAACTCCATAAGGAATTATTTTTTCTAATAATTAAAGTGGCCTAACTGTACTCCAAGATCAGTAGCTTTAACATTCTATTTCACATTACAACGACCAATGGAGGATCTCCTTTCCTCACTAGAAAGGGAAGAAGATGGGATGAGGCCAGGACAAGTACTCATCACTCATCCTCGTTACTCCTCAGTGGGCAAGACATTATTACTGCATAGAGAACACCAAGCTCTATGCAAATCTACAAATTCTGAAGCAAAAACAGAGAAGGATCGAAAATTGCCATCATTCGCCTGTTACTCAAGCAAGGGTATTCAATAAGGTTGGGCAAAGAGCAATAAAAGCCACTTCTAATTGGCCAGACGGCAATAAAATCTGGATAGCATTTTTTTTTATTATTGCTCTTTTTGCCGCCTTATGCCGCATACACACGATCGGAAATTCAACAACAAATTGTTGGAGCTTTTGGTCGGAAATTCCGACCGTGTGTAGGCTCCATGGGACAAGTTTGAGCCAAAATTCTGTCAGGAAAAAATCCGACAAAATTTTCGATCATCTGTAAGCGGCATTTGGCTGGATTCACACCTATGCATTTTTTGTGCTTTTTGCACTACAGACCGTTTTCCATAGGAAACCATGTTAAATGGACTGTAGCGCAAATTTGCAAAAAGCACTTAAACGGCATAGGTGTGAATCCAGCCTTATTGAGTAAGCTCCTACAGTTTGGCTGCACTTCCTTCATAATGGGATTGTTCTTGGCCATCCAGCACCTGCAAACATTTTCCAAGACCATTTACCAGCTATGTGGCCTGGAACCTCCTGGCCCCATTCTTAAAGCCCAGATTAGCTGCGAGCTAGACATTCCCAGCCACCAGAATCAACCCAAAGTATCAACACCAACCATTAGTGGTGGCCAGAAGCAGCTTGCTCACTGCAAAGCAGTCTATAAACCGGGAGCCCGGAGACTGCAGGCCATGCTGCTTAAACTTGGATTTATCTTCAGGAATGGCAACACATCAAGTTGGCATTTTTTGGGGCCAAATGAGACAGTTCGCAATCCCATGCTGGGAATAGAACTGTTAAATTGATGGTTTAGTCCCACTTTAAAGTGGAAGTAAACCCTCCTAGAATTTTCAGCCAAAGAAGTTGCCATCTTGGCCTCTGATCTTCAACTGCCATGATGCTGCACATGTGATCAGTTATGACACCTGCCATTGGATGGTTTGACAGTTTTGATGACAGCACAATGTGACAGTTGCATTCCCGACACGTGCTGGGAATGTAGCCGTTTTCTGAAACAGTCGATGGGTTTAGTTCCGCTTTAAGTACAGTAAGGGCTCTTTCACAACCTCCACTTGCTGGGTGGGGATCGCTTTGTTGATCCCAGCTGAGCTGGTGTGTTGCCATATTCTGCTCCCTATTGTACAATGCTTCAGAAGTCACATGGCGGCTAACTGTGCATGCGCGATGCGTTCCAAACGCAATTGCGATGCATTCCAATGGTTTGGCCTCCTGGCTCTTTTTTTAACATCCTCCAATCCACGGGGATGTTAAGGAATGAGCCTGGATGCCGACCGAGGTTTCACTGGTGTTTACTGTCGTAAATCCATTGGAACGCATCGCAATTGGACAGGTGGCCGCCACGTGACTTCTGGAGCATTGTACGATAGGGAGTCGAATATAACAACACACCGGCAGATGACAGGGTGGTCCCCGCACACTGTGCAGGGACCGCCCTAGCTTTTCTCCGCTCTCCTCTATGGGGGGAAATCGGATGAACACGGACCGTCTGTCCGTGTTCACCCAATCTGCAGACGGATAGAAAAATAGGGTTTTCCTCGGTCTGTAGAATCGGAGGATTGCGGCACCGGGCGAGATTGGGTTCAGCGGACCCGCGATCTCATAGGGACCAATGCATGTCCCTTTTTCATCCGTACACAAACAAAGCAGACATAGGGTCCGCCCGTGTGAAATCGCCCTAAAGCCCCATACACACACACACAGGTCGAATATCGGACATTTGGACTGTGTCGAAAGGGCATGACCCAAAAAGGTCTGCCGACTGGCAGAAGATCAGGTTCCGTCAGTGGGGCTGCTCCCCTGTAAGAACACAATCGCTCAGCAGGGAGATTGCGCTACTAATATTGGACAGTTAGTACTGTGGCTCCTCCCAAGCTCTTTCGTTTTTTTTTTTTTCCCATTCACCCAGCTGGGTTGAATGAAAAAAAAAATGTGTACCAGGCGTAATCTATAGCAACCATCGGTTCAGCAATTCTCTCATTGTTCTATCTGTACTTTGAGCATGCTTAGTATCCTCGCTTCTATCCCCTCAGTGACATCTGAATTAACCAGGGACACAATTTTACCCCAAAATCCCTATTGCTTAAGTGCACATTAAAAACGGATTGATTGGCTGGTTCAAAAATTAACAATATTATTTAAACTAACTAACTTTACCTGCTCTGAAACCCCTTTTTTTGTAGACATGGTACTCAAAAAAAAAAATAATCGAAATATTTACATAACATGGCCAGTGAATATGAGTCAGGTTATATTCAAAGACTACAACCCTTCTTAATATTTACATGTATACATGTTGATGGAAGCACCTAAAAGAGCACAATTAGAACGTTCAGCCAACATTGTGAAGCATCTCCCTATAAATGAATGTGCATTTCGAATGCTGGGTAAGCTCGGGTACAACCTACTCTAAAACACGTCACACAAAACTGATGCCAACAGCCAACAAAGCCTTCAACTTACAGAAGAAAAATGCCAAGCTATACATGGAGGTCTTGAACCCGTAGAAGGGACCTAAAAGATGATGCAAATGGCTTAATTTATAAAACCAGACAGCTTCTGGCAGCAGAATGCATTTCAGCATTTCCAAATTGGATGCTGTGGGCTGCCGCCATAGCTGCTCCTCTCGGCATCAATACAGAGACCTGTGGAAGCTGTCCCGAAAAGGGGCAAAGGACTAGTCACCAGTATTCCCTTTAGGCCCCCCTAGCTCGTATTTTTGGGGCTTCTTTGCCCTTTTTTTTTTTTAGCTTCTTTGAGCACAAGTGGTTTTTCATAAACCCTCCCCTCGGCTAATTTTTCTTATTCATTCCTTGTGTGTTTGAGCTTCTTGCATGCTCTTTTTCGCACGTTTTTTGGGCACTTAGGCGCCTTTTCTGCTTGAAAGCTCCCTCTCAATAACCTTACTCTGCCTGTAAGAGCATATGCCTGCAAACCCCTAAAAAAGCCATAGGGTGCATGGATACATTGGCCAACATGAAGGAGAGTTTCCAGGTAGACAAAAAGCCTTTAGGAGCAGCTTCTTTGAGCTGCAGTGACCATGAGCCCTTACCATGCCTTTACTCTGCACTGTGCGGGGACTGGCCAGCTAGATAAGAGGCAGGGCTTTGCTTCCTCATGACATTAACGGTGATCTGCTGCTTCTTAATTCTTACTCCATCAGTCATTAGAAGAGGTTCACAAGCATAGAACGAATTGGGCAGAAGCAGGGAGATGCATGCAGTTCGGTTTCCTCTCAAGCAATCACCTCAATATTGAGATCACAAAATCTTACGTGCAGCAGGGTCTCAGACTGCGCACTGCAGATATACAGCTATGAGGATGTAGTCGCAGGTCATTCAATAAAGCAGTACTACGATGATGGGTGAAAACCCAGACTATCCAGACGCAAGTCTGTAAAGGAGCTTTATTTGTCCGCTATGGGTTTCAGCATTGCATGCATAGTTTTTTTATTGAGCTTTTTTCTTCAATTGCAGTCAGAAGACCAATTACCAATACCTTTGCGGCGCGATTTTAGGCAATACGAAATAACCGAGCTCAAACCGCACTGCAAAGAACTGCATGTGATTTAAACTGGAATGCTGTACGATTCCTGTCCGAATCACATGTGTGTTTCCCGCGCCGCTCCTGTGTGAACCCAGGCTGAAGTCACTATTGCAAGCCTGGGTTCACATAGGATCGGTGCAGGTAACCGTATGTGATTTGGACCGGAATATCACTGCATTCTGGTTCAAAGCACGCGATTCTTTGCAGGGCGATTTGAGCCCATTCATTTTGCAAAGGTATTGGTTTTAGGTATCAAAGCATTGGCATGAGTACTAGTCGTGCAATAGCTTAGCTTAGAATAGCTACAGATAATGGTAGAATCCTAATGAGCACCTGTGCATACCCATGGGGGTAAACATGGTCCTCCCGCTGACTTATTACTCCTGTGTGAACAAGGTCTAGGACTCCCCGAGAAGTTTTAGCAAACAGTTCTGTGGAATGTCCAAAAAAATGTTTACCAACCAGTGGAACTCCAAGGCTCAGTGCACACTACTGCAACCTCAAAGATATGCGATTTAAATCGCAACTTCTCCATGTTACTTTCTAGCGACACAAGTACAACTTAGAAGAAGTGAGAGAAGGGGCTACACCACGGAGAATATCTGGGTTATCTTACTGTAATTTCGAATCCAAATCACATCAATATAGATGACAATCCAACTTGGAGGCGACTCCTATTAAAGTATATGGGCACAAGTTGGATAGAAGTCGCCTTGAAGTATACAGGAACCTTTTCTAAAGTCGGATTTCAGTAGTGCCAATTAAGACAGCTCTCATTGACCAACATGGGATTCCACAGGTCATGAGACTTGGGGTCTCAGAAGTCGGATCTCAAGTCGTGGCAGTGTGAACCAAGCTCAATTGGGGGCATTTATTGGCTGTTACAAGTGCATCTGGTGACTAAGATGTGCCAAAAGCCCATCTAGGCGTATTCCATTAGGCAGGTCATTCACCAACATGGAAAATTGGTGCAAAGCCTGCAGCTCGTACTTAGCTTAAAACAAATTCAAATGGGTAATGTGCTATCAACTTTTATGAAAATCGGAGACCTTCATCTGACACAAACATCTTTCCAATTCCTGAACACACTGAATAAAAAAAATATATTCACCCAGTGCCAAATTTTACACCACCAAGACATTCATTCCCCGATGCATTAGCAGCTCGTACACCTCAAGCTGCAACTTTCCAAAAAAACACCCAACCTGCTGAATGAGTTGAGATCTAGTGAATCTAAACCAATGTTAAAATATATGCTAATCATTTAACCCATATAGATACAAACTTTAACTCATGCCGAGTATTAGTTTGTCTTTTACAAATACCCATTACACACACGCACGCTAACTTAGAGCGAAGCCTTGACAGCACACCGACATGTCATATTATGGTTTATGCGCAAAGCAAATGCTTAACCAGAGAGTCTAACTAGCATGCACTTATTTTGTTACTATATATTTTACAAATGGAGTGTGGTTAGAGTCATGGAAGGAGATGCATCTTTGCCACACATACATACAAGATCAGAGCTGTGAGAATGCCAAAAGAAAAAAGATATTCAGTGTGTTGGATGAACATAACAAAGAGGGGGGGGGGGGGGGGGAACTCTTGGAAACTTTAGGAGCTTGCTACTCCAAAATTAGGAAGCCAACATGCCAGGTAACCGGTGCCTTCAATGAGAACAGGAAAGATAGGCACCAGTTTATGGGCCCACATGGCGACCTACCTCTTGGAATCATTCAAGCCGTTTCAGAAATATGCATACAGATGAAAACAAAAATTCAGTTAAATCGCAGTCTGGTGTTCAGGTTATCAAAGACCATTCAGTACATATGAAATACAGGAGGAGGAGGGGAGGAATTCTTTACAATTATTCTACTTGTGTGCATTCAGCACCTTTGTTACTAAATCACGTATAAATAAATTGGCAAAAGTATTCCTAATACTGCAGAGTTTTATCACTTTGCCGCGTAATGTCCAAAAAAAAAAAAACACATAACACGTATCAATATTACGTCAGCAGCTCATAGTGAGGGTTGCGTCACGATTTCAGGAATCCAAAGTCGGGTACATTTTATTATTACTAAATAGCTTATTTCTAGGAAGTTTGCATGTCATGCACTCCTGCTTTGTAATCAAAAATAAAATAAAAAAGTGAATTATTCTAAGGCAGTAATTATGGGAGAACAAACAGGTCAAGCTAGCTGAGAACAGGCAAAACAAAAATACAAAATAAGCCTAATTTTTTATTATGGCTTTGATCTCCTAGAGGAAAAAAAAAAAAAAATGGCTGAAAAAATATTGCCACGCTTTGAGTTGATGAGGCAGGGAAAAAAATTGATTGAAGCAAAAACTTTGCAGGCAGGCAGACTCACTATTTTCTATGCTTCTGGGACTGAGCTTTCGCAGTTTTTAAAAGAGAATCTAGACAAGTGCGGATTCCGGCTAAATGGAGGAGGGATCCTGCGGCCTCTTTAAGCTCGTCGTCGATATCTTGGCAGGCTTCTTTTCGCAGTTTTTTGCCATGCTGTTCTTTGCTAGAATTTATACAGGGTTGTGCGGCGTAGCCGCTGTCGCCAAGTGCATCTTCCTCGTAGTCCATATCGGTGTCGTCCTCGCTGTGAAATCCTTCGCTGCCGTCGCTTCCTGCCCGGCTGTTCTTTGGGATGAACTCGTACACCTCGTCGACAGAGGACAGGGAAGACACGCTGGAGCGCGATTCGCAACGCTGAGAGTCTGTGCCGCTGGCACTGTAGTTGTGATCCTCTTTAGGATCGATGTTGGTGATGGTAGAATCGCTCTCTTGAAGCGACAGAGACGCACAGTGTTTGAACGCGCTGCTGTAATTGCGTTTCTTAGGCAGTACCGCCTTATGAGGCTGAGGCTTCTGGCCTACATAAAAATACAAGCACAAGACATGTGGTAAAATATTTTGTTATAGTACTTTATTTCTTTTCAAACTCCAGTATAGATGGCACTCCTATTATTCACTAGGAAATCTGCAATGTTATATCATTTAAAAAACACACACTTCATACTTTGTTAGTTTTCTGCACCTACTTCATATTTAACATACACAAGCGGGGCAAAGTACCGTATATACTCAAGTATAAGCCAAGGACCTAATTTTACCACAAAAAAAATGGTAAAGCGTATTGACTCGCGTATAAGCCTAGGGTGAGAATGCAGCAGCTACTGTAAGCGGAAAAGAGGGTCAACAATGCCCATTTGCATGCCTCACTGTGCCCATTGCAACCTCACTGCCATACCTCACTGTGCCCATTGCAACCTCACTGTGCCCATTGCAACCTCACTGTGCCCATTGCAACCTCACTGTGCCCATTGCAACCTCACTGTGCCATACCTCGCTGTGTCTATTGCAGTCTCACTGTGCCCGAGAACCAGCATTTTTGACAGGCGTCCATTTTTTTTTAAAAGTAGCGGCTTCCTCCTGGTATTCCTTTCCGCGATAGGCAGCACAAAGTGTCAAATGCCTATCATAGAGGTCCACTCATCCTCTGACAGTTTCCCAGCAGACACTGTGTTCAGTGTTCCGCCAATCACGGACATTCTTTCATCCTCGGACAAGAGGACGTCTGCGATTGGCAGAACACTGAACACAGTGTCTGCTGGGAAACTGTCCGAGGATGGGAGGACCTCCGCGATAGGCGGAACACAGTGTCAAATGCTTATCACAGAACGCCAGGAGAAAGCCACGACTTAAAAAAAATAAAAAATAAAAAAAAAGACACCTGTGAAGAATTCAGGTACTGACTCAAGGATAAGCCGAGGAGGGTATTTTCAACCCCCCCAAAAAAGGGAGGGGGGCTGAAAAACTAGGCTTATACTCAAGTATATACGGTAATATTTTAGGTTTAATGACCTGAAATCGGTAATCAGCATGTCATTTATGGTTACATGTCCAATTTGATTGCATCGTTCCTATTTCAGCGTATTGCTGAAGCCAAAATGATATCTCTGGATAAGGTGAAAAAGTTGAAAACCTTTTATTTGCCATCTATGTCCCCATTAGGGAGATATAATGCTCACTTCCTGTGCAGTCATTGTAATTAGAATTGAACAGAATCTCTATGGGAGTTTATAACAATTGCCATACTGTTCTCTATTGCCAGTGAAGAAATGGGACTTTGGGTTAGAGCCAAACTCCAGCCCAAAAAGTACCAACTATCCAAGAGGTGAAGTCTCCCCAGTGGGACCAGAGACCGCAATAATAACTAAGGGAAGGCAACCTTGGCACTAGAGCTGTGCTGAAACTACATGTCTGTCATGCCTGTGGCTACTAGACATGAAATAGGACTTGAAATCCCACCACAGCTGGACGAATGCAACGTCTGTGCCCCTGACATTTGTGACAAAACGCGTAGGACGGAGCAACCCATCTTTTATGCACAACTGTAATTTATTTTAAAGCATATAAGTAGATTGACCGATTTAATAGAGCATCCCTGAATGATGTCACTATGTGGTATATTTAGCTGATCTTCCCATGCATGTTCCTGAGAATTGGAGGCGACATCTTTATTTGAGGGACGTGGCGATAGCATTTAAAGGCATAGCTGTATTTTATCTGATTCGATCAAGTGTTGTACGACTTCTCTGAATAGAGGGTCTAATCACATGCACGCAGCTAGAAGCTGTGGACATCACGGTTTGCATATTTGTTACAGGATAGTGACAAAGAAGGCCAAATAAAGCCACATAAATGGAGTAAATTACCAATGTTGTTGGGGCCTTTTTGGCTAAAGCCTCGTACACACGATCGGACTCTCCCACAACAAAATGTGTGATGGCAGGATTTCGTCAAATAATCTAACCGTTTGTACGCTCCATCAGACAATTGTTGACGGAATCTCCAACAACAAATATTTTATAGCATGCTCTCAAATTTTCAGACAACAAATGTGTTCCGTCGGATTATGCCATTGTGTGTACACAAGTTCGTTGGAATAAAATCCAAAAGTACGAACATGTATGCTCTGAACCAATGCTAACCATAGCACAACACTAGCAGAAGTTGCACAAATGGTGGCGCTAAAGAGCTGAAAAAACGCGCAAGTTTTGTGTATGTTTGCTGAAAAAGTTCTGCCGGCTGTATGCAGAACAAGTTCACGGCCAAAGCCCTTCACACATAATTCCATCGCTTTGTCCGATGGTAATCAGATCGTGTGTATGAGGCTTTAGAAATATGCTGTTCTGCACAACAGCGGACTGCAGGTTTCTAGCATAAGACCCGGTTGCCATGTGTAATAAAAGCTTTTCCTTCTTTAGATTCATCAATGCCCACTATACAAATACCAACGTATGGTCTTAGCTGTATTAAGGAACTGTTCAGCGCGTAAAAAGAATGAACAGGAGGTGACAAGCCTTACCATCTACTCCCTCCATCTTGACATTCTCTCCGGTGCAGCAAACACCTTTATAAGAAAAGATAAATAAAATACCATAAGGACACGGAGACCTAAAACACACACCTATCATACTGTGGACATCGGCCTGTACTTAATGAAAACAATATTTGCAGTATGCTACATTTAAAGTGTTACTAAACCCAGGACTCTGCATTTACTATATCTGGTCTCCCACAGTACACAGAGCATGGAAATCCAGTTATTTTAGTAAATTTCAACCGCTAAATAACTTCTCATCAGCAGTATATAGCAGTCTTCAGCCTTCTATCAGTATCTAGTTAAAGGGGTTGTAAAGGTACAATTTTTTCTCCTAAATCACTTCCTTTCCCTTAGTGCAGTCCTCCTTCACTTACCTCATCCTTCCATTTTGCTTTTAAATGTCCTTATTTCTTCTATGAAATCCTCACTTCCTGTTCTTCTGTAACTCCACACAGTAACGCGAGGCTTTCTCCCTGGTGTAGTCCAAGGGAGGGGGCGAGCACGACACTCCACAGCAGGGAGAAAGCCTTGCATTACTGTGTGGAGTTACAGACAGAAGAACAGGAAGTGAGGATTTCTCAGAAGAAATAAGGACATTTAAAAGCAAAATGGAAGGATGAGGTAAGTGAAGGAGGACTGCACTAAGGTAAAGGAAGCTATTTAGGGGGGGGGGGGTACCTTTACAACCCCTTTAAAGCTTGTAGGAGTTTTCATTCTCCTCTGACTGTCCTTTGAGGTTGCAGGACCCCAGACCCTCTATCTGGACAGTGCTGAATCGCACGCTCCCAAAAAAAAAAAAAAAAAAAAAAAAATCTAGCAATACACACCAAAATTGAGCATGCGCAGAGTGACTCCAAAAACTCACTTTGGAAAGTGCCGATTGGCCCTGTGCTGATCACCTGCACTCTTCCAACAAAAAAAAAAAACTTTTCAGCAATACACACCAAACTCAGCATGTGCAGAGTACCCCCAAGGCTCTGTTCAATCAAGAGATGGCTGGGGCACAGTGGAAGAAGGGAAGGATCAGAGAAGATGGGATCAAACAGACTTGTGCAGGATTAACCCCCTAGGTTCCACTGTGAGTACAACAAGCATGCTCTTTTAAAATGCCTTTCTACTGGCAGGAGAAAAGCAGCTGCAAAAAACAATCAGGAATAAAAACAAAAAGCAGCAGTATCCCATAACCACCTCCTGCTCGCCGTATAGTAAAACGACGGTGGGCGAGATCCCCTCTTGTTTTGGGACGACATCAGATGGGACGTCTATATCACATGTAAACATGAAAGTGTCTGTAATCTTCTCTCCTTATATGGTCAGTGTAAGGCGAGGAGAAAAGAGCTAATCAGCAGCATCTCCTCGCAGGAGAGACTGTACAGGGAGTTAGGACACAGATCTCTGTGCAGCCCATCAGTGCCTCATCAATGCCCATCCGTGCAAGGAGAATTACTTATTTAAAATAAAATTCTTATGAGAAGAAGAAAAAAAAAAACCCCAGTGATGAATAAATACCACCAAGAGAAAGCTCCATTTGTGTAAAAAAAATTCATCTGGGTACATAGTTGCATGACTGCGCAATTGTAATTCACAGTGTGACAGCGCCGAAAGCTGAAGATAAGGCTGGGCAGGAAGGGTGTAGAAGTGTCCTTTATTGAAGCGGTTTAATTGTGAACAGGGCGAGGCTCATTTTGAATACCTTAATCAGGTCCCATCATTTGCCCTCACACAAGATTGGGTATTCAATGTGAACACTTCTTCACCTTATTCACTCAAATTTACTGAACTAGGTGAACAGCTTTGAATTCTTTAGTAAATCAACCCTACTGCCTATACATCACAATATAAACAATTACTTAAACATAATAAACTGCTGCGCTTCCAGGAACTACGCCAAAATATCATTCATGACTGAAGAAAAATAAAAGCAATTCTTACAATCCAAAGCTTCATGCTTGATAGAGCTGTTTAACAACATCATTGCAGTGGCAGCGTCAATGTCAGAATCTGGAAGAAAAAAAAGAGAAAATGGTTTCCCATGTTGTGCTGCATCAATTTGAACACCTTCAGGGTTATTTTGAACCAGTGTTAAAGCTGAACTCCAGAAATTCAGCTCCTTTGTAAAAATGCACACCATGAGTCTAGTCCAAGGAGCTGCATGGCATCTCTTGGGCTTATCTCTATCATTTACATTGGACAGTTTTATTGCATTCCTGGAAGACGGACATCACTTATTTCTGGAAGCCTGGCGCTGATGTTTCAGGTCTCAGCATCTTTAAAACATTTGAGTCGGTGCAGCTGCTAGAATTATCCCTCCTCCTTCCCAATCACAGAAGCCTTTGTATTATGTGAACCCATTCACAAAATATAAAGGCTTCTCTGAATGGGCAGCAGAGGGGTGGGGAAGGCCATAGCTGCTCTGTGTGCATCTCTCTCCTCTCTCAAAGCTCAGAGTGTCAGTGCAGAGCCAAAAATATGGCAGATATAAATAGAAATAAATTGATGAGATGTCATGCACCTCCTTGGACTTAACTCAGTGTGCCTACAATGTTTTACAAAACGTCTGAATTCTCCTTCAATTCAGCTTTAATAGGCAAATGCAGCAAGCTTCTGACATTAGACTTTACTGTAGGTGCATTTGACATTTAGTTGAGCTGCATTTTTTTTGGAATATTCAATTCTTTATTTTAGATTTTTGCAAGTTATGACCACAAACTTAGAAAGTGTCAGAATACGGCAATAGTCAACAGAGACTATACAAGACAATGTCTAGACAGGTCACAATAATCCACATAAAAGAAAACAGAATCGGTAAAGAAACTGAAGTTTTTCTAAATTGATTCCAGGGGATTGTGCTGTGTGTGTTGGTTCAAGCAGCATAGGCAGGTCGTTGTGCAGTCTGGTCCCGAGAGTACATACAAAAAGAGGTTGCTCTGTGGGACCTTGCAAGGATAAGAGGAGTCACCAAACAAGCATTGTTCTAGCCAGTGCCAAGGGAAGCAGCTTATTGTGAAGGAGGCTGACAACTAGAAACTACTAGCAAAGGCCCGGATTCACAGAGAGTGGGCGCACATTTACGCCGGCGTAGCGCGCACACACAGTACGCTACTCCGGCGCAGCACAGAGAGGAGAGGCATGCACTGTATTCAGCAAGCTCATTGCTCACCAAGATGTGCCAGCGTAGCGTATTTTTGAAGGCGCAGGCCAGCGTAAGTGAGCGTGACCCCATGCAAATGATGGTCAGAGCATGGTGCAGTGTTTTACGCCCGGCGTATCACGAACTGCGAATGCGCCGTGCCGTTGTCGTGACGTGGACGCATGAAACAGCACACTTATGCGCATGCTGAGAACTACGCCGGCACAACTGCCTAAGCTACGCCGGATCACTACGTACGCCGTGAACGCAAAGTACGCACAATACGCCGGCCTGTGTTCTCTGGGGCAGACCTTTGCATATCTATTGCTAGGTTGTGCCTCATCGATGGGGAATAACTTAACGCCGGACTTACAACTTATGCAAACATCACATAGCATGCGTCGGGCGCATGTACGTTCGTGAATCGCCATATTTCCCTCATTTGCATATTTGAATGCCTAATCAATGGGAGAAGAAACATGCGTCCAAACCATGCGTCCAAACCATATTTGCGCCCACGCTACGCCAGCGTAAGCAAGATACGTTGGGGTAGGGTGGCCTGTTTTTGGACGTATGTTGGTTTGTGACTCTGGCGCACACATACGCCGGGCACAAATTTGCACTACGTCGGCGCAAAGTGATTTACGTTGGGGTAAGTGCTTTGTGAATCCGGACCAAAGAGTGTAAAGCCAGCCATACATGGACCAAAATCTGGCCAGTTCAGCAGAGATTCGATCCATCTATGGGAAGGCTAATTATACCAAAGTGGATCCATCAATCCACTTGGGTACAACCCGCCTGTGGGATTTTTTTCATGAGATTACGGTCAGTGGATAGAGACGCTATATGTAATCATTGTGTTGTGCAGCAGAAAACAATGGCGCTGCGGGAAAGATTCCTCCAGCAAACACTGACTGTGTTGATGGGGGAATCCAGAGATTTTCTTGCCTACCACCCGTTCCCAAAGCAAAGAAAATCTCTAAGAGCCCCTTTACACTGTGCCGCCCATATCGTCGGTGGTAAAACATAGCTATTTATATCGCCAACGCTATGGGCGGATTTGCAGCGCATTTACCCCCGCTAGTGGCTGAGAAAGGATTAAAACCGCCCGCATTGTGGGCGGTATAGCCGTGCTGTATAGCCGTGCTGTCCCATTGATTTCAATGGGCAGCAGCGGAGGAGGAGCGGTAAACCCACCGCTCCAAAGATGTGGCTAGCAGGCCTTTTTTTTACCGTCCTACTAGCGCACCGCTTCAATGTGAACGCCCCCTGGGCTTTCACACTGCAGTGAATGGGGGACAGATTTTTAGGGGACTATTGCAGGCGCTATTTTTAACGCTATAGCGCCTGCAATACGCTCAAGTGTGAAAGGGGTCTAAGGGCTGCTTAAGTTACCATTACAGCATCTGAACATTTTGTTCTTTCACAGTACAAAATAAAAGTATATTGTCAACCCTTCCGTTTTAAGAAGCCAATGCTGTACTTCAAAAACCACTGTACTGAAATAATGTGTCTTTTTCACGGCTCCTTGCCGTAATCTGGCTGGTTATCCTGTGTCCTTATTCTCGGTATCAGAACATTCTAGCCATCTGTATTCTCACGTTACCATGTACACAAGCTTATGTCTGAACTGTAAAAGAACATTTTTCAGGACTCAGCTAAATTTACAGTTTCCATAGCAACTATACTGCAGACAAAACTTTGCATAAAATCAGGACAGTGTGGGGGCCAATCCTATTCAATGACAACACACCTACTTCAATGTATACCCACTGCTTTTCTCCTGGTGATACTAGATCTAATATAATCATTTTGTAAAAGCTTTATAAATAGTGAAGCAAATAAAAAAAAAAAGGAAGAAGAATTCCATAAGGGGGAGGTGCAGGGACTGAAATGGGGCATGGTACACTACAGGTACCAGCAAGGTGTGCAGTGTACATTTAAGATTAATTCCAGGTATGTAAAATTGTACAGATTTAGGCTTCATGTACACGGGACGTTGTTCAACAAACAATTTAACAACAGCTAGAAACTGGCGTCTAAAAATGTCCGTTTAGCCGCGTTTGACTCCGCTCATCGGGAATAGTGAATTGCGAGTTCATGGTTGGTGGTGGTTGATTGGAGCAGGAGGTGAAGGAGTGGGGAATGTGGTCCTGGCGCTCTTACCTATGTGTAGGTTGTGAAAGAACGTGGATAATGATGGTGGTGGTTGGAGGTGCATTGGAGGAATCCCCCTTCCACTACAGGGTTGGATGGGGGGGAGATTCTTCCCATGCATTGCTTTTCGCCCATGGTTTTCGGGCCGCTCCCCATCGCCGCCTCGGATCCTCTGGTGCCGCCTCGTCCTCTGGTGCCTCCGATTGTCATTTGCGTTCTTTTGCAGTTTTGCAACGTACCCGTGGGTGGGAATGCCGGGACCATGGTTTTTGTTCCCTCTCTTTCTTTGCCAATTGATAATTTGTAGTTTGTTGTAGGTGTTCCCGGTGTATGGCTGCTCCTGATGGGTGGAGATGATTCGCGGGGCTCGTTGGGCTCTCATGTTTGGTGCCTGTAACGGGAGGGCCCGTGGAATCCAGAAGCACTTAGAAAAAGTACGAGATACTCCTGTGTTAGCTTCACGGATGACTCTTGTGTCTAAAGTCATCCTATGTCCACTAGGGGCATAGGATGACTGAGAAATTATATCTTGGACTACATGGAGATGGGGCACAGGGTGAGTGAGAACCCCACTATGGTCTGTGCTAGTCACATTTAATGAGGTATAGATATTGTATATATATTGTGTGTTGGCTGTCTATTAAGCTTGCTGTGATAATTAACTCTGCTACTGTGATGTAAATCAACCTCGGATGGCTTCTGAAAGACCTTTCATTGTGTTTTGCTAATTGACACTGCATTGTGTGTCTTTTGACGATAGATGTGGATTGTGAGTTAGCATAGTCTAAAGGCCAGATGACCGACGTGCCAGCTGTAGTTATTTAGCTCCTGTAAATTATGTCTGACTAAAGGAATGTGTATTGTATAGCAGGTAAGAGAAAAGCCGGAGTCAGAATGTCTGTCTTCTAAAAGATGTGTATTGGACAGTGTCATGCTGTGGGTGGAGTTCAGTCATTGTTCATTGTGGTTCCTAACTGTATACAAGAAGCCCGATTTTCCCATTAAAAGTCGATTGCTGTTGAACCAAAGAACAGAGCTGTGTCTCGTTTCTGGGGGGGAAAATCCGTATGGGTCGTGTCGCCAGATTGTGGAGTGTTGATAAGCTGTCTTGGGTTTGGAATGGAATATCTTAAACGGCATTAACCCCTGTCCCATTTGGGGTTCCGTTACAGTGCCGTGTCGCAGTGGTTGCTGTGGGTTTTGTTTGGGTCATGTACAATGCTTGTACATATGTTGGGTATACTGCTGATGTTATTAATAACGTGCTACCATGCATATTATGCAATCAATTTTATTATGCGATTTACTAATCATGATTTACCTTACTCTGTATCATACTTATTGATTTAATATGAATATCATCCATTGCACTATGCTCAATTTTGCTACTAATAAATATTGGGCCAGATTCAGGAAAGATATAAGATGGCTTATCTCCAGATAAGCCGTCTTATCTCTGCGTCTGAGCCCTCCTATCTATGCGACTGATTCATAGAATCAGTAACGCATAGATGTCTATTAGATCCAACTGGCGTAAGACTCTTACGCTGTTGTATCTTATTTTCATATTTTAGGCTGGATGCTATGTGGCATCCCCGTCTAAAATATGCAAATGAGCCTATACGCCGATTACCGAACATACGCCCAGCGCTATTTTGTTACGTCGTTTGCGTTAGCGTAGGTACGTTGTAATGTTAACCCTGCTGTATGAAGCGCAGGCAATGTTAAGTATGGACATCGGGACAGTGCCGAATTTTCCGTTGTTTTCGTAAAATGTTCGCAAATAGGACTTTGCGTAGGTTTCGTCACGTCGTTTACACGTCGTATTGACGCCGTGATTTGGAGCATGCGCACTGGGATCAATTCACGGCTGGCGCATGCGCAGTACGTTCGGCGCGGGATCGCGCCTTATTTAAATAATACCCTACTCGCCCAATTTGACTTAAGACGGGCCATTTACACTACGCCGCCTCAACTTTACAGGCAAGTGCTTTGAGAATAAAGCACTTGCCTTAAAAAGTTGCGGCGACGTAGTGTAAATACCATACGCTATGCAGGTTTAAACTTAAGCCGCTCCTACCTGAATCTAGCCCATTACGTTTACCTTACCCCGTGTCATTGGACTTGATTGCCAGGTGTTTTTTCACCTTAATGCATAGGATGCATTAAGGTGAAAAAAAAGGCGAACCTTTACAACCTCTTTAAACCTTAATGTACACGGGACATTTTACAACCTCTCCTGAAAGATTTAACTTAACAGATAGTAACCGACGTTTAAAACGTCCATTTTGCGTGTTTAGAAGGGTTTATTTTTTTTCTTTCAAATAGTTGAAAATTAAAAAACGCCTGTAAAAGAAATGCGGCTAAATGTGAGTTACCGCATTTAGAAGCCGTTACAGGCGTTTCACATGCCTCTGAACATCCGTCCTAAACACATTTTTTTGCTTTACAAAAAATGCTTCCAAACTCAATTGCCTAGAAAAAAGACTATAAATTAGTACATGTACTAATAAGATAACAGAGGAGAGTTCAGGGGCAGCTGGAAAAAAAAAAATGCCCAACTGCTCCTAAACGTCAGTTTACCAGCAGCAGTGTACATGAGACCTAACCCAACAATGAAAGGAATCATGCCATCCTTGTAATCAGTGTAAATATCTGCATACCTTTCACAGCGTGTCCTTGAGTCTGTTTCAATGCGGAAGATAAACAATGGGGAGGAGATGCACTAAAGAAAAAAAAAGGAAAAAAAAAAAAAAAAACACATAATTTAGGTTTGGTACAAATCTTGAGATCTACAAATAACAATAAAGGTTGTTTGGATAACCTGGGCAGAGTATAAGCCTCCAGATAACATAGTAGCACACATTTCGACAGAAGATATAGAAGACGGCCCGGTTTAACCACTTCCCTACGGCCGTACGACTATATACGGCCGCAGGGTGGTTCTAATTCTCTGGGGCGCAGTGTTTTCGCGGCAGCTCCTTTCGTCGTTCCCAGCGCGCGCTCCAGAGCGCGCAGCGGGGAACTTCTGTGCTGGTCGTGTCCCAGATCGCAGCAAACGGCCAATCAGAGTGGCCGTTTGCGATGCGAATGAGAGATGATCTCATATGTAAACATATGAGATCATTTCTCATTGCCGGCTCTCACAATGACAGCGTCCTGTCAGGGAGAGAGGAGACCGATCTGTGTCTCTTGTACATAGGGACACAGATCGGTCATCCCCCCTCTCCCCCCACAGTTAGAACACTATACAGGATACACATTTAACCCCTTCCTCACCCCTAGTGTTAACCCCTTCCCTGCCAGTCACATTTATGCAGTAATTAGTGCATATTTATAGCAATGATTGCAGTATAAATGTGAATGGTGCCAAAAATGTGTCAAAAGTGTCCGATGTGTCCGCCATGATGTCGCAGTCGCAATAAAAATCGCAGATCGCCGCCATTACTAGTAAAAAAAAATAAAAAAAATAATAAAAAATAATAATTATGTCCCTTATTTTGTAGGGGCTATAACTTTTGCGCAAACCAGTCGCTTATTGCGAGTTTTTTTACCAAAAATATGTAGAAGAATACGTATCGGCCTAGATTGAATTTTTTTTTTTTTTTAAATTGGGCTATTTTTTATAGCAACAAGTAAAAAATATTGTATTTTTTTTCAAAATTGTCGTCCTTTTTTGTTTATAGCGCAAAAAATAAAAACAGCAGAGGTGACCAAATACCACCAAAAGAAAGCTCTATTTGTGGCGAAAAAAGGACGCCAATTTTGTTTGGGAGCCATATCGCACGACCGCGCAATTGTCAGTTAAAGCGACGCGGTGCCGCAAGCTGAAATTTCACCTGGTCAGGAAGGGGGTATACATGCTCAGTAAGGAAGTGGTTAAACCCTGTGCAGAGATGCAAGTTTTTCTCCACACAGAAAACAACTGTTCTCTATGTGTCCTGTTCACACGTATCGTTTCCTGATTTTTTCTGTGCATTCAGTTTTCAGCAGGACAAAATAAAAAAAAACACAATATGACATCTAGGGGTGCAACGGATCGTCACCGATCCGTGATCCGAACGGGTCACCCCGTTCGGATCGGCACACCCCGCGATCCGCGGAGCGCTGCGGAGCCTCGGCCTAGGAAAGTCCACGGCTTCGGCCTAGCTCCAGAGCGCGGCCATCTTGGTACATCCGGCGGCGGCCCTCCTCTCTGTTCACACCCACAGAGGAGGAGGAGCCCGCGCTCGAGGGAAACACACGCTGCTGTCTGAGGTCTGCACTATTGTTGTGGGGGTTACTGTCTGAGGTCTGCACTACTGTGGGGTGTCTTGTACTGAGGGGGGGACCATAGTGGGGGGGGGGTGACACCATTTTTATTTTTTTGCACCAAGTGACGCCACTGCAGTGTGTGGGGGGAGATGTGGATATTACAGTGGGGGAGATTTTTTTTATTTTTTTGCGGATCCGAAAAATGATCCGATCCGTGACTCCTGATCTGAGGAACGATCCGAACCGTGAGTTTTTTGATCCGTTGCACCCCTAATGACATCACATTGTGGTGTGAACAAAGCACAAAGAACAGTTTTTTTCTTTGCACCCTTGCAGAGAATTTATGTTCCATGTTCATTATTTTTCTGCGCAGGAATATCACAGCAGTGTTATGGTGTGAACAGGGCACATGGAGAATAATTGTGCAGGAATTAGCGTCCACCGTTCATTGCAATGACTGCACAAAGCTCACACCCACCCTAAGCCCCCTCCATGTTTCACCCACAGCAGGGCTTTATCATGGGAATGATGAAATCTTGTTGTGGATGAAACATGTTGGGGGCATTGCTTTAGGTGGGAGGGGGCATTGTGTTGTCATTTTATTGCAATACACCTTAAATAGAGTTCACCAAAAGCTTTAGTTCTAAAGATCCATTCACACTTTACCAACTCCACAAGCTTTTACTGTAGCACAACATGAGATCATCAAGATGTGACTTTTGAGGCTGCGTACACACGATTGGTCCAACCCGATGAGAATGGTCCGACGGACCGTTTTCATCGGTTCACCGCTGAAGTGGCCTGATGTGTGTACACACCATCAGTCCAAAATCCTATCGGGTCAGAACGCAGTGACGTAGAACACGACGTGCTGAAAAAACGATGTTCAATGCTTCCAAGTATGTGTCGACTTGATTCTGAGCATGCGCGGGTTTTTGGTCCGATTTTAAAGCAAGTTTTAAAACTTTGGTCCGACGAAAGGTCCGATGGGCCGTACACACGATCGGTTTGGACCGATGAAACTGGCCTTAAGGCCAGTTTCATCTAACCAAACCGATCGTGTGTACGCGGCCTGAGAGTTTACATTGCAGTCTCTGGCAAGCAAGTCACATCAAAGTAGTGCAGAAACCTTTTTAAACCACTAGGCGCAGACAGCACGCAAATACGCGGGCTCTCTGTGCCAAGGCCCACACGCCGAGAGGTCGCATATTTGCATACCAGTTAGCAGACAGAGCTGTGCCGAGACCATGCGCCCCTGGCACGTGACCGACGACCAACCGAAAGCTCTTGATGGCTTCTTGCCAATCACATGATCATAAACATCGCCTCCGGACATCTGAAATACCTTTCAAAGGGCCCGGGAGCAAATGGGTTGATGCGCTGTGAAGATTTGGATGGCTTCCATTTATAAAAAAAAAAAAAAAAAAAAGGGCCTTGACTTGGCATGCGACTGTCCAAAATCGCATGACAAGTTGCACAAATGTGAATGGAACACAATGGCTTGCAGGTCTCTGTTGGTTAACCAACGGGGGGGCTGGAGAATTTTTCTATGGTTTTGATGTTTTAGCTCCCCACCCATGCTCACCTTTCCTATGCTGGTTATAAAAAATAAGTGGAGGACACATTCTGCTGTTGCCGAGTGAACGAAAGGGATTCTTCCTCCGCTTTATTGTATTTATTAAAACAGAAGGCATTGGTTTGTATTGGTAGCTCTAGTAACCAGCTTACCTTGTAGGGGAGGCAGGAGGGGTGTACAATGCAAGTGCTGCAGAAAACGGCTGTTTCTTCAGAGCTTGGACTAGATTGGGTTTATACTCCGGATCAACACACCACAAGGATCCTTTTCCATTTACCTAAAACAGACAGCAAGGATGCAAATTAGATAGATAGAGCGGTATGAATATAAACAAGGTATTAACATGGAGTGTACTTCATATTCCAATGGGGTTGACCGACATGCTGTTAAGCCAATTAGCTAGACACCGCCACCAAATTGCCAAAAAAAAAAAAAAAACACACACACACACACACAACACGGGTGTCCATTGTACAAAAACAACAAAATATACATGAAATCTGCTATTGATCACAAAAGTCTGTCTGTTGGATTGAAAACCCCCAAAACATTATATTTTTTTTTATGCAGAGGCACTGGAGAATAAAATGGTGGGTGTTGCATATTTTTAGGTCACATGATATTTGCATAGCGTTTTTTTTGGGGGGGGGTGGGGGGAATACAGACTTAATGAATTTTAAATGCACAAAAACAAAAATACCCAATTGTTTACCCATGAGGTTACGCCCAGGGAACGGCGCCAAACTACAGTACATAAAAATCTTTATAGGCAAAGCTTTACAGATCACCAGTTTGGAGTTACACAAGAGGGCTGGCACTAGAATCTGTGGTAATACCTCACATGTGTGGTGCGATCACTGTTTACATACATGTGCGGGACCAACTGCACGTTCGCCTGTGCTCGTGAGCATGGGAGGAACAGGGGAGCTTTAAAATGTTTACCGTAATCATTTTATTTATAAAAGTCACACCATCTTAAATTCTTTTTTTTAATCCAACTTCATTGCCATCACAAGGGTTGAACAAAATTCCTTGTGATAGCATGGGTTGCAACAGATCGTCTTTATGGATCGATCTGGGGTCTAATAAACCCCAGGCCTCTGCTCCAGCCTTCAAAGCAGCCGACAGATTGGTCTATAAGACCCCAAAACCCCTCCTTTGCATTCAAAAACACCAAAATGAATACTCATTTTATTTGGCACCTTTAAAGTCTTAGAGAGGAAGTAAACCTCCTCTGTAGACATTTACATATAGATAAGCCTATAAGGCTTACCTTTAGGTAGTGTAAATATCTCTTAAACTTGTACTGGTGCCTGTGTGGAGGGGGGGTTGGCGCATCCCCTCCCGCTGCTTGGGATAAGAGCTGAGCAGCTGCTTAGCCCCATCGGTTCTGATCACAAAAAAGCTGACCAGCGGCTTCAAAAACCGGTACCAAGGTGATGCCTGCGGCTGCTGTGCATTGCGAAGATTTCCCTTCAGTTCCTGTCCTATAGCCAAACAGAGTTAGAGGAAATCTCTACAAATTAAGGGAAATCCTTGGGGACCCCAAAGGTCACCAGAACTAGTGTCCCCTTTGGAAGATTTCCCCTCTATTACCGTGTATACGCGAGTATAAGCCGAGGCACCTAATTTTATCACAAAAAAAACGGGAAAACGCATTGACTCAAGTATAAGCCTAGGGTGTCCATCTGCATGCCTCACTGTGTCCAGGGGA